>UCOH01004394.1:0-71062 GCA_900474275.1 Synergus japonicus
ATATATATATATATATATATATGTGTGTATATATTTTGTAATAAAGTAGCCTTCTTTAAATAATTTATTCTATCCATATTATAATTACAGTATAAATAATCTCTGGGAATATCATTTGCTCCATCGGTAATTTTTGAAAGTCACAGAATCTGATAATCTTCTTGTAGTGCAAGAAAATTGAAGATGGCACCAGGCTTGTAGGAATCGGTGGAACATTTTTGAAAAATACGCCGCTGGCGGCGACTGGCGTTGACTCGATAAGACGTCCTCAACTTCTCACGCAAATGGCGGTTCTGCCAGTTTACGCGTACGGGCCTCGTCTAGGCACCGCTCCTCGCGGCCCTGCCTGACGGCAGAGTGAAGTGTGATTAAACGTGAATAAAACCTAATAACCGCGGAGTGAAAAAAAGCAACCTAGATAGGTGAATTTTATTGTCATCTGAACCAGTGCGAAGAGGTGAGTGCCGTTTCTCATTTCGTGTTTTGTTATGTGCGTGTCTCATAATATTACTGAAAAGTGCGTGCTACTTCCTCATTCATCCACATTCTAGTCAGTACTCCTCAGTCTCTCAAAAGACTGTTATTGTCCCCGAGAAGCGAGCATATGGCAAAGGTGACTGGATCATTCTCGACTTTACACTGATTATAAATATATACTAGACTCCAATCAAGACTTGAAGTCATGCACTATTCCCACTCACTATGTAGTATATCTGCAAAAATGAATATACACAACATGACTCTGAAGATATGCACATGTACGCAATATAATGTACAAAATATAAACATACACGCATAAGTGCAATATACAAATCATACAAATATATAATGAGCACATGGAAATGTCTTGCACATATGAAGAAATGCGAAAAATATATATACACATGTGTGTATATATATTTAATAAACAGTGCTGTATGCAGTGTATAAGCATTTGATTGCAATTTTGGATCTTGATGATCTGAAATGAAAATTTAAACCATCTGACACAAAAATATGATAAAATCTGTGTAATTCAGTGGGCATGTTTACTTTTAGAAAAAGAAAAGGTTAATAAAGGAAGGATGGCTATTTAAAGAAACGAGGACAGTCGGATTAATGTCTTGCTATTTGATATTTGAATGTTTCTCTCTTGAAGAAACGAGTGCCCTATTTGAGGAGTTAAAGGGATATGTTTCGACACGCTTATAAACATGCTTAACAAAGTGTATGTGCGTCACAATCACATTTTAACGTAGCCTATCATGGCACTCCCACAAATTACAAAGATACGTCACGATTCTTCGACTTGGCAACGGATAAACTAAATCCATCCACGTTGTTTCTTCTCTTATGTCTTAATTCTAAACGAAGGGTTCATAGATCTCACGACTTACGAAAACTCATAATTTTGATATTGCAATACTTCTGTTTATCTAGTTGCGAAATATTGACACATTTGACTGAAATAGCTGAACTTAAAGAAGATATGAACGATACAAACATTATAAATCAACAATAACATGGTTCTGAAATACTGAAGTAGGATACTGAAGGCGGGATACAGAAATTGATACATTATGATACACTACTAATTTTAATCAAATCATTTACTTGACAAAAATATGATTCTGAAACAATACAAACATGACACTGAAATAATAGACAATGAAATTCAATAATGACGTGCTGAGAATTGTGTGGTTAAAGTTGTGAACTTTCAAATGAACGATTTGTTGTATTGATTGTATTTTAAATTAGAAACAGCTTTAAAGTATTGATTCATTTGCGTTAAAAATATTTCTGTGTGAAATAAACTTATAATTTCTACTTTTATTTTAATTGGAACAATATTTCTGGATAAAATAGAATTGGGAAAAAATATTTCGGTAACTTGAACGTTCAAAACTTGTGGTACATTTGAGGGATTAGTTATTCTGAGTTTGCATAAAGCACACACCAGATTACGTGAGTAATTAACTTCTCCTGATGTGCTGTAATATATTTTTTTTTATTTTGAGCCAAAATCACAACCTAATGTAATTTAAGAAGACACTTCTTCAGTATGTTATATGCAAAATAAATTAAAAAGGAAGTGACTTTTGAAAATGCAAGTGAGCAGTTATTGAACTCAACTGAAGTTTTTGCCTTAATAGTATCGAAAGAAATCTAACGATTGTACTATATTAGGCAATACTGACACGTGTGGAATCCGAATAAAGAGAGACTAAGTAGTTTAATTTTAATCATGTACAAGAAGTAGAAATATAAAAAGATAGTCATCGTTCTACAATCAAGAACTTGAACTTTACACAATTACTATAGTCAGTCCTGATTTTGTATTCCAATTCTTTCTCAGGACTCGAAATTGAGGAAAATCTGCATAAGTTTCAAATTCTTTTGAATCTTTACTCCACGATCTTCCACTGGCAAAAAGTGCGATCTTTTTACACATCGTATAGAATTTCACACTGCTCACCTTTGCTTAACTTTCCTTGATAAGGAAACACATAATAGTTATAGAAATAATAAAAGAAATGTGTTTATTTAAAAAAGGTATACTACTTGACTAAACTTAATATATAACATAATTTTTAGAGGCAAAATAATATATATATATATATATATATAAATATATATCTTATGCAAGGAAGATAGGATCTCAAAAGAGAAGTTTTTCTAGAAAACTGATGAAAGTAAAATGTAATCTGAAGGTCGATTTCTTCATGTAAAATTTATCACTTAAGATAAATCTTCGAGTATCCAATGAGAATTCAGTTTTCATAATTTATCTAAATCAAGAAATTTGAGATAAATAGCAGCTCGATAAGAAGGCATCCCTCAAAATGATGAGTTATGGTCTCTTTGTTAATTATGCATTTTATTTTCCAATGTAACAATGTCGAGAAATGAAGATAAACTTAGAAGACGTATTCTTTGTTAAAGAAAAATCCATTTTTTTATATCTTTTTCTCACATTATTTTTGGAAAGAATTCGTTGCTATATCTACATTTCTGGAAGCTCATTGTTTTCAAGTTTGTTCAAAATATGATGTGTTTTTTGAATTGGATTGATGCAGTAAAAAGCTTATAAATAAAACCTGTTTGGGAGACATTTTTAGTGATTTTATATTTAGCCACAAAAGACTTGAATTACTTTTTAAGTGACAACAAGTTAATTCAAAATATAAATTAGGTGAATTTTATAATCCAGTTTTAATGAATAATTTTTGTCTTCTGAATGATTACTACTGATAAAAATGTAAATTTGTCTAAAAACTAATGTTTCTGTGAATAACTGAATATCCAGCACGTGTATTGATAAGGGATAAAAACATTTTCTTCTAATTTTTTTAAATTCTTGTTTACAAAGATTGTCCTTTCAGATTTTTTGGGTTTTCCAATTTTTAGTTTGTAATTTCCAAGGTTAATTTAAAAAAGGCATCTTAAATGTTTAAAAAGGATATTAATTGTAATAAAAATAAGCTTCGGGAATTTTTATGATTAAAATGAAGTTTATGTTCAAATAATTATTATAAATGAATTGACAACAGTGGAAAATCCTAGAGAGAATAAAGCTTCAATCTATCATTTCTCGTTTACAATTATCGCATTAAACAGTCCATTGCGCGTATCGGTTTTGACGAGGTCTTTTCAGGTCGCGTGTATTTAAATTTAGTTGCAACATACAAATCTCAATCAAGTCGTTGGACACTGAAAATTTTTGGTATATCTGTTTAAAATTTTATTATTTTTAAAAGTAGAAATTTTTAATATTTACGAAATGATTAAACAAAGAATAATTATTTGATAATAATCCAAAATCTTATATTTGAGCCTCATAGTTTGAGTTTTATTTTTTATTTTTATTTAAAATGAACAAAATTGTATAATCAAGAACATTCAATATCCTTAGAAGGATTATTTAAAACATTATTAATTAAGAAATGGAATGACGTGATTAAGTTCTGTTCTAAATTTTCGTTCCAAAATGATTTACCAAACTTCAAAATTGATTAATAAATTTCCATTAGGAAATACATGGTATACAACATTCTATACAATTTTTAGAAATCTTGAATAAAGTGTATTCTTTAACAAGATATGATTATACCTAATCTGCAATTCAGAAGCTAAAAAGGGATCAAAGTGCAAGGACCATAAAATTTGATAAAATATGCTTCTCTGGAAGATTTTATTCAGAAATTTGAATCATAGTATTTGAAAAATACTTAAAAAAGATTATTTTAATCAAGTTCTAAAAGAAATAAAAGAGAGTGAAAGTCGATAAAAGAGATATAAGACATATTCCAAAGCTTCAATATTTTAAAAACTAGGTCAATCCTAAATTTTAATTTCACATAAAAAGGCAGTGCATAAAATAAAATAGTGCAGAGAAAATCCAGTCACCGAAGTCAGTTGGTATTAATATTGAATAAAAATGTAATTTGTAATAAAATGCAGGTCAAGATGCAAGCTGAGTTGATGTACCGGAAAGCTCCGGTAATGTCTTCACACCAGGAGGCAACAACGACCCAGACTAGCATGCATAGGACCAAGCGAGATCATAGGGATTCCAGGGAAACCATACACTCTGGTCACTTTATGGTCTCCGATTTCGAAGCTGAAGCTCAGGACGATGAAGATGAACTCGCGGTCCCTGTTCCAGAAGAAGAAGTCGCTCGGTTAGCGATAATTGCGCCTATCGGCTTCTCCTTGGAAAAATTTGTCTCCAATTCCTCGACAGATGCAAATTCACAACAATTAAGCATCGAAACTTCGCTCAACAAACTCTTCCAGTGTATGTCTCTGGCTTACAGGTGAGATTTTCTAAACAAATATTCTATGGATTCTTCAAGAGATTCTTTTGACGAAAAACTGTATAAATAAAATTCAAAGAAGAAATTTTTAATGATTCTATTTTGATTTTAACTTTTGTGATTTGACCTATTTTTAAAGAAAAAGATTAATTCTCTAGATTTGATTTCTTTTTCAAATAAAAAAATCGACTGCGATCAACATTTCAATGAGTCATATTTATCAATAGCTTTTGCAATCCAACTGATAAGAAGAGACGAAATCTGACAATAAGAGACCAGCAAAATAATATGTAGACTTGTACAGTTCTCATGATTCACAAAAATTTTGCAGTTTGAAGACAATGCATGTTTTGTTAAATTTTTCACTTGTCTGATATCGTACAATTATTCTTGTTTACATTTTGAGAGAGCTGACAGTATTGTATTGTCAAGAGTTGCGACTGATAAAAAACAATTGAATTAATGAAAGAGGCCATAGGACCAGAAACGACAACATCGCAATTAAATGTCTCTCAGTAAGAGTAACAAGTCAGGGCTTCTCTCAATTTCACTTCGTTACTATAATAATTTCTTCAGAAGCTTTCGGATTAATTGAAAATTGAGCAAATAAACTTTATGACAAAAGATTTTATTACTTTAAGAGTGTTGAAGCCAAGTTCTAATCTAAAAATCCGATTTCTTTATTTTACTCAACAAATATTAAATTTGGAATTTTTTCCTTCTGTACTCAGTACTATATTTGAAAAAAGATTAGCGCTACAGAGCGAAAAAATATTTTTCTATATAATTTTCGTTGAGGAAAGTGGAGGGGAACTTTTTTCTATTATTGAGTATACTTTATAGAATCATAGTAACTGAAAATTTATTTTTAGCACTTCTTGTTGGTTTCGTCAATAACCCAAATCAGAAATTCCATTTTCTTTTGTTGCGAAGCTTATTCAGACACTTTTTATTCAAAGCAGTGATAATATGAACTAAGAATGGAATATTTTATAAAATTATATGTTGGTGTGCATATTCTCAAGATCGATAAGATTTTGGTACAATCCAGAGGAATTTGAACTCTACACTTAGTCTTTAGGGTACAAAGCTTGTTAAAACGTGGTCATTATATAACAATGACGGCGTAACCGGTTAAGCTATTTACACACTGGAAGTTCATTCACTCGCATCAATTGTAGAAAAAGAAATAAAAGGAACTTTCGATATGTACCTCCGATATTGTAACGGTGTTCGTTGTAAAACAGTAGTTCTCAAATTGTCTCAATTTGACAACCTCGCGCATTAGTTAACTATTTTCTCGAGTATATTTCGTTATTATTGTTGGCCTGGTACCTTGACAATTCTTGTTAAAAAAAAAACATTTAATTGATGATAGTTTCTCAATCTTCATGATTCAGTTTGTCACATTGTCTTATTATTACACGTATTACATATTTTTATTTTCTAATACAATCTGAAACTATAACAATGACTTCGATCTTAAATCTAATATTAAATCTAATCTGTTTCTATTACTTTTCAATGCTCGCCTGTAAATTTCCACCAACCTCATACATTAATTTGTCATTTTTCTGTTATTTTTGGCCTACGACTTGTAAAAAATTATTGGCAGTGCATTAAAATCTATAATTACACAAAATTCTTGGATACGAATGCTGAGTTACAAAGCCATATAAAATTTTCCTAAAATTTTTTAATTTGTGGAAATTTTTCTTGTGTTGAAATCGATAGTTAAAAAACGTGCTAGCTAGCAGCCTTGGATCGTGTATGTCGGGCACAACACGTGTATCCCTTCCCTTTCTAGTTTTGTGACTTTCTCAAGACGTAAGATAGGGGCTCTCAACCTCATAATAATATTAATATTAATTTCCAAACCTAAAGTGAATTTTCAAACCGGTTTCACGAAGATTTTTTTAATGTCTCGTCCATATTGAAAGGTCGTGCGGTTCTAATTTATCTTATTAAACCTTATTTAAATAGCTCTTATCTTTGATCAAAAGGTATTTTTTTTACATATTTTAGGATAATGAATGAGAATGTTCTTTTTTTACATAATATGTGGGAATAATTTAAAAAGGTTCAAGTTTAGGTAGAAATTATGATCAGGAAATAATGATTTTCTTCGAAATCAGGAAAAAAAACGTTATTTAAACATATTCAGATTCAGGGAACTGGGTTATAAATTGATATCACAATGGTAATTATATTTCTAGATAATGGCAAAACTTTCCTTGTATCTTCTACAGTTCAAAAAAATTATCGAATCACGATGACGTGATTTATTTATTTGATGAGCGATTTATTTATTTCATCGTTATATATTTTCTCGTCCAATGGACCAACTTATCCTGCAGTTCCTTTTCATTCTTTTTCAATTTTTGTCTATATATTCTCAGATAATTTTATTAAAATCAAGTAATGTAGATTAACTTAAATTTTTAAACAAAGCAAATTGGAATGTCATTATCCATCAAAAACAATAGTGTTACCCAGTTTTTTTCATTAGCTATGCATCTATGCATATTTATTCTACATGAATTTCCTGGCTCGCTTCTCGAATGTATATAAATTACTCCTTTATTTTTTTTCCAAGTTGCATTGATTTCCAACCTCGGAAAAAGAAGTTGGTACTTATTTGTATTTTAATGTGTAGGTGTGAAATCAATCTACCTGCGATTCAAATTAGATTAAGGAATTATTATTCCGCCTTTTTCATAATTGTTTTCAAACTGTTTTGCGCTTCTATGGGTGCCATTTATTAATTTGTTATTCTGAAAGCTATATTTACAACTTTTTTCGCTCGGCTATTATTTCTATAGATTTTATTCAATTTTAATGCATTTTTAACTCAATGAAATTGCACTGACAAACTATTTGAGTTGGAAAAGTAAAAAAATGAAGTTATGTTAACTTCGAGGTTCATGTCACAAAGTCTCAAAGAACAAGGTCACTGCGTCATAGAGTAGGCGGGTGTATGCTGCATTCTGTAACAGCTGGTGCATTTAAGTCATTCACACATAGAAATAACTTTGCATTCTGCTCTGTCTATGATTTTATACTTTACATTGTACTATATTACGCTAGAATGCGCGAAAAACTTCACAGAAAAAACAAGGACTGAAAGTGTTTACAGCTGAAATCAGTTTTTAGATTGAATTTCAGTGTTAAGTCAGTTTTTAGTCATGTTTTAAGACTAAGAAATCTAAAAACAAGACTTAAAACTGACTGAAGACTGAAATTCAGCCTAAAAACTGATTTCAGCTGTAAACACTTTCAGTCCTTGTTTTTTTTTTGTGTTGCTAAGTATTCGATCAAAGACTCATAACGCTTTAATGAACTTATCGTCCTTTATATTTATTTTAATATAATATGCAAAAATTGATTTCCAGTTTATTATTAAATATATCGCACAAGCCTTTACATATGTATGAATGTTTGTTCTGCATACGAATGAGATTGATGGATTTATCAAGAGCTGGAACAAATATCGTCTTATCTGATAAACGTTATCGTGTAAGATTTTCTCCTATTCATGGAAAACTTAGATATTCACTCAATTTCAAGGCTGACTGTCTGCGTAAAACCTTTTACTTACGTTTCATTTTGTTTGATTTTCTTAATCTAGTTTAAACTCGCTTTTTAATTCATTGATGATAAGACAATATTTTTAATTCAATAAATATATCAAAAAACGGGTTAAAACTCGTATTTAAAGATTATTTTATATTGTAATAAAATTTTATTGCAACTTGATTTTGAAGCAAAATTTTTAACCAGTTATTTCATCATAATTTTATTTATGAGTAATAAAATTAATGTTATCCAATGAAAATACTAATATCAATTTTGACGATGATTCTTTTCATTTCTAAATGAAACTTTGATTTTCAATTAGTGCTATGACCGGGTCGGGAAATTCGCATAGTTCCGTCTATTGTAATTCATTTCCCCAAGAATAAAATACAGTTCGACATCACGGGTCATGGACCTTGAACAATTGTTGATAAATCAGAGGAATCCCGAGAAAAGTTTAGTCTGCAGTATCAAATCACTCTGGAAATTAACTAAACTCTATATATTTTTATTTTCGGATCAAACAAAAAATGGCTTAAATAAGTAATAAAAAGCGTTTTAATATAGAATGAAATGTAATAGAATAAACTTTAACAATTTCGAAAATATCTAGTAAAATAGGCAAATAGGCAAATCGAAATTAAAAAGCATGAAAAAGGAACTACTTAATTTTTAAGTAGAATTGTTAGTCTGGACAATTTAATAAATAGCTATGAAGCTATACTTATAGCTTTAATACTTATCAACTCTGGTGTTCCAATTTAATGAGTATTTTACTTCCTCGTGAAGCAAATATGATTCGCTTCCTTATAGAAGAAAATAAAATTTATTGTTAATTAAAATTATATTAAAAATCCATTGATTTCTAAAATCAATACTTTAATATTAATGTCTAATAATAATCTCTCTAATTAATTAGTGTTACAGGTCAAACGATTCGCCTCGATAATTGGAATCTTTTTTTTTACTCTTTCTTCAACTTTGGATTATGATAATTTGAAGAGTTACAGCTCAATTAAATCATTGAAAAAATTTTTGAAATTTTCACCACTACAAAGTTTTCTCTACGAGGGAACAAAATCAGCTAAATATGATTGCATTCGTCACACACCTTGCCAGACTGGTTATGTCAATAACTTGTTTTCAAGTTCGTAATAAAAATTCAGATAGACCTCTTCTTAAGCCTCTTATCAAAGTGGTATGACAAGGAGAACTCAATTGTACGAAATCCTAAGAAAATTTCAAATAGTTTATGGAAAGTTATCAAAAAAATATGCTTTCATACCCGAAATTTTTCTATGTGAAAAAACAATTTTAATTCGGTTTGGAATATAAAGAATAATTTAATGTATTCTTAATTTTTATTAATTGTGCGCATTGTTAGTACTCATTACTATTCATCAAATCATTTATTTGTTTTTTATGCATGACCTATGAAAATGAGTTTGTTTGAAAGTGAATTGAACTACATATAGTAGAATGAAAACTGACTATAGTGGGAGTTAGGGGCTCGTCTTCACCTTCACTTGTTTATCAAAGAAGGCTCTGATCTCATTCTGCTTATGTAATAACTGGGTTCTTTTGAAAACCTTCAATATACTTTACACAGCATTCATTTACATTTTATAACAAATAAAAAAAGCAAAACGATAACCGTTCTAAAAAAATAAGAGAAAATGATTTATTCATGAATTAAATATGTATTTAAAAATATTAGTTATCGACAGATAGGACAGGGAATGAAATTTAATTTATGTATTTTGTAAATTTTGAGTTTCTGGATGTTTTGCTCTCCTATTTAATCGATTGTTTTCAAATTTTAAATTCCAGATTCAGAATCTATCAAATATAAACTCTTGAAAAGACGTTTGTGTAAAGAGCGAGAAACTTAACTTGGATAATGTAATGTTGTCTTTTATCTAAAGTGATAACGCATACCTTTAAGAATGGTTAATAATAGATAACTTATCTCGTATCATAATTAGGAATTCGAAATTCGTCTTAATCGATTAATTTAGTTTTATAAAAGTTAATATGAAGCTTAAAAATGAATTAATTTTAAATTTGTGTGAAAAATAATTTAGAAAGAAATTCTTAGGCTGAGGAAAAGTTATATTTTAAAGAAAAAGTTGATCGGCTTTGTACATATAAATGATATCACACAGTCAATTGAATTTTGTAATCGAAATAAAAAATTCCATTGACTGAATGAAATATTGCCTATTGACAGGTAAATATTTGAATCAAGGTCTCTTTTTTCTCTAATTTCAATATTAAATTCATTTACGGTATAATTTTATTATAAACTGGTTTCAATTTTTTATTTATAATTAGATTGTTTCTAAAAATGAAACTGCAGAGATAACAGACTTAATTTTAATGTTTAAAAATAAATAAATCAGTCGATATGACGTATGGGCATTTGAATTTGTTCCAGACAGAAGTTGACATCGCCCAAGTGGAACCGTTTTAAAGGAATCAGACTAAGATGGAAGGACAAAATCAGATTGAACAATGTCATTTGGAGGTGTTGGCATATGCAGTGTAAGTATTTTTCTGGTTAAACCTTTTAATTAAATTTTTAAGTAAATTTAGTTAAAAATAAAGAATCTTAGTGGAAAAGCTTAAAGGGTGTTGGAGCCAAGTGCACAGAGCAAGAAAATATATAATTCAAATATTTTTCGAGTAAAATGAAAATATTGAATTTTGAAGTCATTTTTTGAATTCTTCGTTTTATGCAAAAAAATATTTATCTATAATTTTCGTTGAGTAAAATGGAGAATGGAATTTTGAGCTTAACACTTGGATCCAACGCCCTTACAAGTAATTAAAAAATTGTATAATAATCTGGATTCAAGTCTCAGGTGGAAAATATTTTGAAACAATGCTGCTAGTATATCTGACTGATAACTGACTAAATTCATTGACCTTTCTTAATCGTCGTTATGATAACCCTGACTCGGATGATATATTACTCGGAAATATATTTTTTTCTTTTTAACTTTCTTTTTCTTTGCTGTCACGGTCATTGGCAGCCACTCGCGGAAGTTCCCATATGTTGCTATGTATAAATTATAATGCTTATCATGGTTAATCAACAATGAAAACCAACTTTCTGAGACGCAATTGACTGGTTCTATATACAAGTCTTTCAATTAATTTGAAATTCTAATTTTTCATTACTCAAATCATTTTAATTCATAATTTATGGTAAATGCATCATTAGAAAAAAACACTTTAAAGTTTAGAATTTAATTTCTAATTCCTTAATTATTGTTTTAACATTTCTAGCCCGAGATAATTGAAATTAAACCAGAAGAATTTAGAATCTAAAAATTAAAATCCAAAAATAGTAGGGAAAAGAAGTACGTCGAAATCTCTACTTTTTTTGTGAGTAATTTGCCAAGCTTCTTCGAAATTAATAGTAGAAACTATAACTGGGGGAAATAAGAAGATTCGTGGCAACGAGATAAGAGAAAAGACGGCAAATAAAAAATCTTCTCATGCGAGAAACACGTGTTTATGACAATCATCCAGGGGCGAATTGTTCCTTAATAAATCGTTTTAAAAACCTAGAAAGTAATTAGAAAAAAATATTAGTAACTGGGCTCTTAATTAGCTGAGGAATAAAAATTAAAGAGAATATGCCAAAAGAAATAAATTTTCTTTATATCTTTACTTTTCTGTAAAAGTATTCTATCTAAAATATTTAATTTATTTATTATTAGTTAAAGTAAATTACTTTCCTCGTATTGAAATATATTTTATCAAGTTCCAATTAAATTCATCCTGATGGTACTCCTTAGAAAAATTAAAAATTATAAAACATCTCATTTAATTTTTTTGCCATCTTATTTCCCATTGTCTCATTTTTCCCTTATTCTTCACATTCCATTATCTTTTCTGACATCCGCTCCTGTGGTACCCCACCAAGTGCTTTTCCGTCGCCGTTGTTCAAACTCCGGACTTGTCGTCGAGGTGACTTGAAAGTCTTGAACAAAACACCTTAGTTGCACCGCGACTTTCAATTCGAAATCTTCTTTCGCCTTCAAAAATTCATGAGAACATTTTCCACTTTGAATAATCTTTATTTTTTAGTTTATTCGCTTTCGGTTTTACCCCGCCGTTCAAAGTTCAATTGACCACGCATGGACAAAACCAGTCTGGCAACCTTGTGGAAAAGCAACTAGTAAAGTGTTGTAGTTCTGGCATAAGAAAATAAAATATTTACCCAATTTCTCACATAAAAAAAATTATTTGTAGAGTTTTAAAATTTTTCAAAATTTCGCAAGTGCGCTATAAAATGCGTCGTCGTAAAGTTGGCATCGGGACGCCTGCGATGTCCCACGCGTGGATTAATAATTCGGTTAATTCGACGCTGGAAGACTATAACTTTAAAATTGGAGGGTAGTTAAGAACATTTTTGAGAATCTCAAGGTTTTTGGAAAAGACGAGGTTTTTTTTATTGTGGTGAGTCCTTCGAATTTGAATCTTAAAACAATTTGAATTCATACGAAAGATCGTTAAAAGAAGAATAAAAGGAAACGATCCTAAAATAAAATGTAAACATTCAATAAATTTTTTCCTGAATTATTAGCAGACCATTTGTATAAATTAAATTTAAAAGAAATTTGAAAAATATCAGAAAACAATTTAAGAGATTGACAATTCTTTAAATTACATTTTCCATATTGTATTGCAAAGATTACAGAATTTTGCATGATGTTAGACGAACCACAATGACCTTATCAGATAAATAAAGTAATCATGAAATTCTATTGACATAAACACTGATATATTAGAAATCTTCAAAAAATAAATAGTTTATAAGAGATAATAATGTTGGAGAAACTTTTCAACATTGAAATCTTGTTCTTTATGTATTATCTCACCTTTTTTCGTTACATAAATCATAAATCGCTACTAATGAATTTTACAACCGATTTCTAATGAAAAGCCTTGACTATTCATTAATCGACTTCCTTTTTTTCAGTTATTCTGAAGCAAAATACTTTGGTTTGCCAATTTGCTTCTCCACTTGATGTTGACACCCATAATAAGCCAGAGGTAAGTGTAAATAAATTATCTATTTAAAAAAAAAAATTATCTATTAAATAAATAAATAAATTATCTATTCGATTTCCATTTGAATATATGTTTATCGCCTTAGATAAGTATTTATGTATTTCATATTTTGTATAGAGAAAGTAGAAATATTTATTCAGAGCATGTCATGGATAGGGTAAAAATCAAATTTCAAAAAAAGCCTCAGTTTCTTCAATAAGAGTTGATACTGGAAAAAATCATCTGATTAGATAAACCTGAAGTGAGAACTTAATTTCCTGAGCCTGTTTTTACGACCGCTTCAGCTTTATACGAGTTTGAATTTAATATTTCTTGTTCTTATCAGGCTGTAGTTTTAGAGGGCAAATACTGGAAGAGGAAACTTGCAGCGGTAACAGCAGAGTACAAGAAATGGCGAATGTTCTACCGAAACAAGATCCTTGGTTGGACAAACAAGGATGGTACCGATATGGTATGTTTTAAATAAATTTAATTATATTAAATTGAAATACATTTCAAACTTCTTGTAATAATTATCATATTTTGTCTGTTATATTTAATAGTTGGAATCGATGGACATGTTGGAATGGAGCAATGGAATGGGAACTTCAGGTGGATTCGGGAGTGGTGCCGGGAATTCATATGGAGGAATCGGCGGGATGCCAGGTGGAGACAGTGTGCACAGTATGATGGTTGATGAAGATTACATGGAACTCATGACTGACACGCTTTTTTCCACGATTACTTCCAATCAGCCGATATATTTTCCCGACCCCCGAGAAATTGGTCAGTCACCATTTCCCTTCTGTTTTACTCTTTCACCAACCCTTTCCAATCTGTACTCACAAATCTGTTTTTACCCAACTTGAGAAATTAATTTCTCTTCTTTATCGTTGTCTTGAACGGATCTCGTTCAATCTTTCAGCTCGCGGAGCCAATCTGGCTGACTTCATTCAGCCCAGTCTTGGACCACTTCAACCAAATCTTGATGACTTTATGGATACCCTTGAGCCCCTTCAAGGTAAATTCTTTTGAATTATGTAATAGAAGAATTGAAAATATTAATTATTTTTCTTTTAATTGCAGAGTTCCTAAATTCGAAACTTGCTCCTGTGCCAGAAGAGGATTACAGTGGGGCTCTGAGTAATAATTACTCAGAACTTGATCTGATGACGCCGATCAACCAAGTGAATAATATCAACCAAGTGTCGCCAGTTGTCAATCAACAATCGCAACAACCCCTGTCACAGGAAGAACAAAACGCGAGCCTACAGAATCTCCAATATACTGCCAAAATTTACAGCCAGTCGCAGCCGGAGTCATCCAATGTGTTCAGAAATAACATGTAATTCAAATTAAATTTATACATATATATATATTGAATTTCGAAAGCATCAACATATAGAAGCTTCCTAGCTGAAGATTTAAACTTTTCTTTTTTTGCAGGAGTCTGAGCGATAATTTCAGCTCAATGCAACAAAGTTACGAGTCACAAGTAAACAATCAACTCGTAAGAGAGAAAAACCTCCAAGAAAGGATAATTTCGAGGCCTAATCGGATTATTCAACAGCAAAACTCCTACCAACAGTCAAATTTATCGTACCAGCCATCAACCCAACAAACCTATGCCATGGATGTTGAGTCAATGCAAATGAGCTCTGGACAAAACCAGATTCAGCTGCCTTCTCTAACTGATAATACCCTAAACTCGAGCCCACTTCCGTCGATAAGCCACGTGAATTTGGTAGGATCTCAGACTTACACTCAGAGCAACTCGTCGCAGTCCGAGCCAAGACTCACTAAATCGGAACAAGTTTCTCAATCGATGATCAAATCCTACAAAGTCGTGCAGCAAGTGCAACAGGGTTACAAATTCCCTACTCCGACACAGGGATTCAATACCCAGCAGTGCAAGTTCAATACGAATAATTTTAAGGTAATCGATGCCTCGGGTTGAAGAAAACTTTTGAGAGAGGTGACATTTTTTTAAATTTTAATGATTTGCTTTTTGCAGACGATTCCAACGCAACTGGTTGTTACAGTTTCGAACCAACAACCACCACAACCACACATATTGTTACAGTGCAAATCGCCCGGGCTTGATCTTTCTCAATCAGCTGCTCATCCCCCGAAACTTTTACCAAGACCGGTTGCACCGGCCACAGATAAGGAGGAAGTTTTTGCTGTGCCTAAGGTTCATATCTAAAGAGGGGAGAAATTATTCTACTATTATGTGTTGAATTAATTAATAAATACAGTTTCAATTTCTTTTAGTATAATCACATGAAAGTGCGGAATAGATCTCGAAGTAGTTCATCCTTGACACCTACGAGAGTTCATCCACCACCTCTTGTATCGGCTGTGAGCGATCCAGCTTTAAATGTCAACAATAATGTGCTACTCGCGCAGTTACTCACAAACAGTAAGCATTTTATGAGATTTAAGTATTTTAAAACAATAAATATATTGAAATGTTCTTTTAAAATAAGCTTCTTCTCTTTAGACACTTCTGGTATCTATACTGTTAACCCTGGAAATGATAAAATTGTTCCTGGAGCGAGTCAACCATCTGGGGTGAAGCACATTTTGCCAATGTTGCCTCCATCAAATTCGCCTTCACTTGTAAACAGCAACACTCATCACATCTCCACTCCAATCACAGTTCAGTCCATGCCTTCAGTACCTGCAGCACAATCTCAAGGACAACAGGTTATTTTAATTAGATACCTTTGATAAAAAATTCTTATTATTTCGAAAGAATCTGATATTAAAAATCCCTTTATTTTTTTTTATTAGTCAATGCAACAATCGACGAGTGGTCAGCAAGTTTTGCTCAACACGACTAGCCAATCCCAACAGTCCCAAGGGAGTCCAGGTTCTCCAAAAGATGGTTCCAGTGCACACAGCCCTCAGGGTCTTAGTCTAAGTCCATTGCATAGTCCTATGAGTTTAGGTAGTCCACTTTCCCCTTCTCGTATTTACGTCAAAGGCGATCCGGAACGAGGACAATATAAGGAACAAAAAAGAGTGGGTCATATTCATGCGGAGCAGAAACGCAGATATAATATTAAAAGCGGATTCGATATGCTTCATAGCTTGATACCACAGCTTAATCAGAATCCAAATCAAAAATTGAGTAAGGCTGCGATGCTTCAGAAGGGGGCGGATTATATCAGGCAACTTAGGACGGAGAGGAATCAATTGAAGGAAGAAATGGACAATTTGAGAAATCAGATTGAACGCCTTAATACGTCAATTAGGTACAAATTATCATTTTAAGATAGGAAATTTTCTAGTTAAACTGTATTCAATTTAGTAAATCTAGAAATTGTTATTAACTGTTATCAAAATTGTTTTCAGTAATTGCCAATCACTACTTCCTGCGACAGGAGCGCCTGTTTCTAGACATAGGACCAATAAGATGAAGGAGATGTTCGATGAATATGTACGAACGCGTACAAGGGAAAATTGGAAATTCTGGATCGTATCCTTTTTCTTCAAGCGAGATAAATATTTTAATTTTAATCATGATACTGTTTTAAATGAAACCATGAAATCATTTTTGTTTATTAGATAGACTAGATAGCTAATTCGATATGATAAAAAAATCCTTAACCAAATTATCATCAGTTCAGCATCCTATTTGAGCCATTGATGACTTCATTCACTTCTACCGTGTCCACAGCAAGTGTAGATGATTTGTACAGAACTACGGTAATGTGGGTGGATCAGCGTTGCTCACTTGTTGATCTCAGACCAGGTTTGTTTTATATTTGAAAACAATGAAACTACACCACTTTTTAAATTATTTAATTTTTATCTAATTTAATTTGAAATTTTGCAGCTGTCCTCAATTCGCTGAGGTATCTCTGCACAACAACGGAAATTCTCTCGCATCCTGCTCGTTTGCCTGAGGAAGCACGCGCGGCTGTTGATCGAAAGTGAGTCAAGATCTGCAGAGTAATCACTCGTGAAGTGCAAGTTAAAAACTCTTAAGAGTGTCTTCGACTCGACGCAAATGTTTGTAAATTTTTCTCGCGTTTAATTGTGTTTCGAGAAAAGCAAGTGCAATTTTGTCCTTCAAGACAATACAGAGATTTACAAGTAGAATAATTTCGAATAATAAAAAGAAGACCTAGCTTCAGTCGCGTAGATTAAGATCTCGTATATCGCACATCACACAGGTAATGTTAGAAATACCTAAATCACCAAATAGCGATTCTTTGCCCAGAATATAAACAGAACCGACTGAAAATAAAACAGACACTCTTTCTTTCCGATTTTCACAAAGGTTTTTCAACTTTTTTTTACTCTACTAAACACTCAAACAAAAATAAAATAATAAACTTCTGTTTCCTTTTTCGAAAATGGGAAAGAACGTTTGTTAATAAATATAAGAAACATGGAGCAGAAGTTGGTTTTTAGAAAATTCTACACAATTTGTGTCCGAGACTTGCATGAGACATGAATGATAACTTTGGGCAGATCATTCCATTTTTCTTGCACAGGGAATATCTTTAATATTCGCGTGAGAATTTGTATATAAATTTACAAACCGATTTTTACGATACCTAACGAGTGGGGGCTATATTTTTATACCAATCAGCGAAATTTTTTGACATGCGTGTATGCAATTCGCAATAGTTTGAAAATCGCTGTATATATGTGCATTGTGTAAAGGTGAAAAATGTGTTTGTATAATTTTTGCCCAAATAATTTCTTAAAACAGAAACAGGGGAAAAATTATTCGATTGTTATTTACATTAAGCGAAGATATAAGAAACAGAGATTTATGTAAGTCGAATCAATCTCGCGTCGAGTTTTATTTAGATAACTTTTTCAAAAAATCTACACTTTCTCCTCAATTTTTAGCTGTTATGTTATATATTATAATCAAGCTTTGTTGTTTATACTTTAATCCATCATAGAGATTATCCTTAGTAACGGCTTTTCACAAATCATTAAGGGCACGTGATAATTATCATATGAGAAAATTAAGTTTTCGCAACTTTACATCCGCAATAATAAATATTTTTCTCTAAAACTAAGCAATTTACTTCATTTGTATGCAAATAAAGGTAAATTTCTTAGTTTTAATCAAAATTTGTATTATTATGGACGTAAATTTGAGGAAACGAAATTTGTTTTTTTGGTAATTACCACAAGCCCTTAAGAAAAATGAAAAACCTCGAGTGCCTGTTAAGCGACCACTAAGGAGAAACGGACTTGCTTATAAAAGATGCATGTTACGTACAAGGGGAGGAGCTGCTCATAAATTATACGAATGTTACATCGATACTGTTATACAATATGAAGTTTTTATTACAAAATTTCATGTGATAATGTACAAATCGTCTAATACAGTTCGATTATTAGGTAGAATTTAAACCACGTGGGATTTCCGAGTGTTAAAATTGTAGAAAGCAAATTTAACTTCTTCCCCTTTGTTTGAACAATTTATATATAATATCACGACACTCGGAATTCCCCAAATCGAGAATTATATTGTGTGTATAAGTGTAAGTGATAAATGACGTAAATGAATCAATGAAGGGATGTTTCTTTTTGTACAATATGCATCATACAATTGTTAAGACAAGACTAGCTATTTGAACATTTTTACTAAAACCTAATCCTCATTCAAATATTTAGTTAAAAAAACTATCAAGGAAATTACGTTTTA
This sequence comes from Synergus japonicus, assembly GCA_900474275.1. Taxonomy (NCBI): domain Eukaryota; kingdom Metazoa; phylum Arthropoda; class Insecta; order Hymenoptera; family Cynipidae; genus Synergus; species Synergus japonicus. Next base: position 19,123 of record UCOH01004394.1, read on the forward strand.
ACAGAAAAATAATATTCTAAATTCTAAAAATGGAAAACTGAAATTTACATGGATAACGTTATAGTTTAAAAAAATTTATTTAGTAAGAATATGATGAAGAAAATAAGTTAATAAGTAAATATATATATACATCAGTCCAGAAACTTTTTTCTACAATAGAGACGAAAAACAGTTTTATATTGCTTTATAAGCAATGATAGTCAAGATATATGTTTCAAAGATAATTAAACAGGCCCGTCTCCAAAAACTGGAGAAAAGGAGGAGCATAACTGACACGTGAGATAGAGAGCGATGTTGTTATTAAATGGACAGACTGTGAAATATGGTTTCTGATTGCATTGAGTAGAATGCGCATTCGCACTTGCTTCAATACTGTTTTTGAAATTCGTTAGACTCATTTGGGCTGGAATTTTAAGATTACAGATACTGCAGAATATGAAGCCTGATAATTCCTCTAGTCCAGTTTTTTGGCAAACGGGGCAGAAGACTACATCTTGTTCCATACGTTCTTCTTCATATTGCAAAGCCTTACAATATTCATCAAAGATCCACTGTTCTATTAAGAAAAGTATATTTATTATCTAACAATCTTTTCCAACCAAATCATACATTTTTGTTCTTTTTGGTTAAAGTATTAATTTTCTAACAAACTTAAAGGGGAAAATAAAACTCACCTTCTTCTGATATGATGTCAGCCTCTAGTTCCAGAGCTTCTTCCAATTCTAATGGACTATCGAAAATAGAGTTGAAAGCCTCTGTGTTTGTTTTCCAATTGATGGAAGTTAAATCCTTAAACTCTTTGCGGACCATATTCGCCAAAGTTATCACGAGGTCCTCTGGAGGATCAACATCTCCAAATCTTCGTTTGTTAAATAATTGTCCTCTTTTTTCTCGCATTCGCTCTCGGCATCTCTATAAAATATTTTTAAAAGAAATAAAGATTTGAATTGTAAAAGTTTTATAATAAAATTTAGTTTTAAAACGAGGGTAAAATTATTTTCTTGATTTCTTAGATATTTAACGAAATTATTTTATGAGACGATAAATAAACTAACCTGTCTTAGGACTTCTTGCAGTTTTGGAGATCCGTGTCTGATTCTATCTACAGCTTCAATAGTTTTTGATTTTGCACGTGTCGAGGGACTAAACTGAACACTTGTCATTGTTGTTGCACTAAGAACAATCAGAAAGTATGTAGAATTTGTTAAATGATTTGTTTTTGGATTTTCGAAGTTGTCACGGTTGTCAGTGGCTGACAAGTGTCAAGGTTTTGACATCTGGAGCGCCATGTTACCGACCGAAAATTTGTTCACTCGCGTACTATACATATATACCAGCACACATACTCACATTTTCGGTCGGTAACATGTTACTGCTAATGTTCCGATGATGAGGCTTTGGCAGTTTTGGGCCTTATTCACGGCTTTTTGCAATGTCAATCACGAAATTTTCTCTTACTGACTTATAGTTAGGAATTATAGAATTTTTTGTATCAACCGCGAATGCTTCATAACTATCGGAGTTGTGCGTAATCATAAGATTTCCAGTGTGACATTTAATCTCCCGCGCAGCCATATTGACTGCTGTAATTCTTCCGAGTTTCTGTATAGGTGTACATACATATGTATGTAGCAAATGGAGTATGGAGTCAGTGTCACGTCAACTTCGAGTAACTCTTAAAGTGACATTAAAGTGACATTATATTCTTTAGAATCAAATTAATTGCTCGTGAAAATGAACTAAATTGTTTCGAGAAGTATGAATTGTCATCAAATTTTGAGTGGAGCCTGCAATGCAGGTGATCGATGCTATGCTGTCGGGTCTGTCGAAGGCGTTTCATTTACCGTGAGTTTTCTTTTCTTACATTTTATCTGTTATTTTAAACGATTTGTAAAACTCAATACATTTTTTTCCGCCTTCACCTCCTTTATCTGATTGATTTGAAGTGAAAACTCACGGAGAAAAAAAAAGTCAATACGGATTACAGGCCTTGTTAAGTCAGCTGATTTAATTGATGGCACTTGGCTCTTTTCAGAAATATTCTTCATTTTCGAGCATTGTATTACTTATCTAAAAAATTATTGCTCTCTTTAACATGCAAATATTAATAATTTGTCTTCTAAGAAGTCATGAAGAAAATTATCATTTGCAACCATGATGTATTATCCAGATAATTTTAATTTTGTACATATTTGTATTTAGACAAATCCTATTCTCACTTTCATATTTGTATTATTCGTATTATTTATGTTTATGATTCCTGTTGTTTCCGAAGAAATTAGATTGTTGATGTTTTTAATTTAGTTTTATAGGATTAATAAAGGAAATGCTTAAGCGATTTTAGAATTTTAGGTTAGATGTTTGACAATTAAAACTTTTTTTTTGTTTCGCTTCACTTTTGATTTAGGCAAATTTTTCCTGATTTACTTTAGGTGATTTTCTAATTTTCTCTAAATATGTTGATTTCAAATTTGAAAAAAAATATTTTAGACGTACTAAATTACATTATAAATATATAGGTCAATCGATTTGTTTTGACAAAAGGAATGTTTTCTTCATGTTTTGACTTTCAGTTGATACTTAATGATAATTATATGTTAATTAACAATAAAAGAATAAAATAAACTGAAAATCGGAGCAGATGTTAGAATTTAAGGAAAATATAAAAAAAAGCTTTCATATAATTATTAGATTTTATTTATGTACACATTTACGTTTTTACACTGTTATAGGATTATATTTTAAATTAAACCTTAATCTAAACTTGTAGAATTTTCACTATGGATTCAAGGACAATAAAATTATCATAACCTGGGTTACAGAAAGATCTAAATAATTTTATTTTCTTATCAATAAGTATAAATAGATTGGATTAAATCTGCAAATTTCAATTTGCAATAAACGTTGAAAATATTAAATTTTCCTTAAACAAACTCATCCTCACTTATTTTGAAATTTGACTTTAAATCGTCATTCATACATTGATATTTAACGAGTTATTTCGGTCATAAGTAGGATTAAAACATACCAATTAACGGTCTCAAATGTAAATTAGCCTTCATGATGCGTTACGCACATAAACCTAAATTAAACAAAGTTACTTGGAGGTATTTTAAATTTAGTGTTAGATACAAACAACTTTCAATATTTCGTAACAATTTTCATTACAAGGGTCTAAATAAAATAGGATATTAGTTTAAGAACATCTTAAAATAGTAGATGTATGTAGTATTATATTTTATCGAACGTCTTCATGAAATCTGAATGATTTTTAATATCTAACTTTCCTTTTCTTTTTATTATATTATTAAATTTATTACTTTCCTTTCAGGCCTATGCCGCAGGCTGCAACATTGTAATTCTCGCTAGCAACTTCGAGCGGGTTCAAATTATACCAGGAGCTGTGCACAATTATATACGAATCAGCTGTTTAGATTGCAGTACAGATACTGGCAAGATCGCTGCAGCATACGAAAACCAAGTTTGCATCTTCGAACCAACCCCGTTAATACATAGCACATGCTCCCACGTTAGTAACATTGATTACTCTGAATGCCCTATTACCATAATACGTAATAAATTCTATTTTTAATCATATAAAACCTTCAACTTTCAGCAATTGGAATATCGATGGGTTCAGACGGGTTCTCTTCAAACGGAATCAAACATCACTTCTCTATCATGGAATTTAGAAGGCACTCGTCTTTTAACAGGCGGAGAACTCTTGCAACTTTGGCATCAAAATATTCTTCCATTCCAGGAAGAACAATGTAAGCTTCAAATCAAATTTTTTGCAATTGATATGAAATTTTCAGCATTTTGTGCAATAGTTTCCCAGTTGATATTTTGTTGTTTTTCTTTCTTAATATTAATCAAGCATTATTTTTTTTACTAAATGAAAGTACTCAAAGACAAAAAAAACCTAATAGATAAAAAAATCTCCATCCAAATTCCTGTCGTAACCACGCTCTCCAAATTTAAAAAATATGTCTAATAACCCATTTCTACACATTTTTATTATTGAAAATTTTTCTTTCCTGAAAATGTATTTGTGGTATATCTGTAGCGACAAAGGCGAAAACAGTACAAACGGAAGAAGTTCCTGCAACGGGAGCTGATCAAAATGTAACAGGAAATACTTCGCAAGATCGTGAGTTCATTCGCTTTGAGAATGAACCTTATGTATTGTCATAATTTTTGCATGATGAGACTGTTAATAGAGTGAACGATTAAATACACGATTTCACATTCCATTTCAGCACTCCATTGTTTATGTTACTGAAGCAGTGAATCATTGCCTACTTGTAATCGTTAAATTGTCCCATTAAATACTCTTTAAGTCGTTGGTTTTTAGTTCCGAATGTTGTTAGATGTTGCTGGTCTTGCAAAGTGCAAGCAAGTTGGTCAAAGCAAAAAGGTTTTGTCTAGCATGCATCATGATAAGAGAATTTCATAGCATGAATGCTTAAAAAATCATAAAATGCTATAAACATCCATATCTTGTCAAAGCTTAATTCAAAATTCATTCGAAAAGACAATGAATTATTTTCAGGCTTTTATTCTACATATTAATTTTCTAAATCACAATAGCATTTAGGGCCTATGTTTTCGACATTTTCAATAGCTACAAATTTGTAATGTTAACTGGTTTTGATATTTTATAATTAAGAGCCTGCTTGGAGTTTGTAAATTGTTATATCATTCTCTTTATGTGACTATTAAACATTAATAAATGAACTTCAGGTCACTTTTGATAACAATACAATTTTTCTATATAGCTGGCACAGTGACATTTTCCATCGGCGGAGAGGTAGAGAGTCCAGGAGCTACAGAATCGGGACCAACGAACGAGGCTGGAAGCTGGAATTGTGTGTGGAAATGCCGCACAGCGACTTCAGTTCATCTGATGAGTTTCAGTCCCGACGGCACGCTTTTTGCTACAACGGGAATGAACGACAGACTGGTTAAAATTTGGTTCGAAAATAAGTCATGTAAGTTCTCTATAGTCTTTTATCTATAGATAAATTAAAGAATATTCTGGATATATTATTATCGAAACCACAGTATAAACAATAAGTTCTAAAATTAATATTTTTAATTCTTCCAGTATTCCCATCAAAAAGTGTTGACCATTCGACCTTCAGCCAACCAGTTAACGACAGTTACAGTTTCGTTTACGTTGCTCATCCTCGAGCTGTTACTCACATTTCGTGGCGGAAAACAAGCAAATACATGCCGAAGTATGGAAATAATTAAAAAATAAATGTTAAGCACAAGAGTTTGGAGTGAATTGAAAGAAATATATGATTTTGTTGTATTTATGTTAACAGGGGATCAGTTTCGAACATGTTAGTTACTTCCTGTCGTGATAATATATGTCGGGTTTGGACGGAAACAATTCCACCGGAGATCGAAGGTTTGGCTAACATGAGTCAATTTGAAGGAACTGATAGACATGGACATCATGGCAAGCATCGCCACCACAGCATGCATAAACACAGGTTTATGCAACGCCTCAAACACATGAAGTACGATTTTGAGTATTTATTGTAAAACTAATTTCGTATCTCTTCTTGCTAATTAAAAAAAAATTTCAATATCTTTAGGACGTGTTTCCACATTCGACGTCATGCAAAGCAACAGCAGCACCAGGCAGGTCACACTGCACCTACTCTTCCGACATTGCCATCAACGTATTCAGTTCACGACTTTCATAACAATTATCAAAGTTCTGGTCACTATCCTGGCATGCATTTTCATCTAGCCGCTAGCATCAATGCAGAGACAGGTACGATAAATTGCGTGCTTTTAATTTTATAATATTCAAATATTAATATAGAGTAATGTGCCCTTGCAAATTTAAACTCAAGAGTTGAAACAAAGTATTAACGAATGTTACAGATATTCCACTTGTTCCAAGTTTAATTACTGGTGATCCAGATAGGGAGCCGAATTTCATCTTGCACTGGCTGAATAATAAGGAAATGCATTTTACGATGCAGGCTGAAAGCATCTTGCAGGTTCGTTCTTTACTTAGTTTTTCGTAAATGTGAGTTGAAACTAATATCCTTTTTAATAATATATATCGCCTTCAGGATCTCACTCGTAAGGTGGTAGAAAAGGAAGAAGGTATGCAGAATCACGAAGGGGATCATGCAGAGCACGATTCGGAAGATGAGCAAACACCAAGTAAGTTTCCAATTTCCAATTGCTTTCAAAAGTTGCTTTGAATCTGACTAATTTTAAAATGCACTCATATTAAGCCCGCACCTTTTGATTAACTTTCATGTCTTAAAATACTAAATTTGAATGATTATTTCCTCAAATGAGGCTCATGAGTGATATGATGACTAATTTTTTATATAAAAAAACAAAATAATAATTAATCCAAATGTTGGGTATAAACCCTATAATTATAAACAGAAACTTTAATCAAAAAACAGAACGAGGTGTTTTTGAGATGATGAGAATCTTAAAGGATGTAAATGAAAACCTTTGGTTAGTGATAAGTTTAGGCGATGTGATGCATGTTGCATGGTTGTTGGGTAGAAATATGGTTTATTAGGCAGCATCTTATCCTGTTATGGTATGATGCGACCTACAGAGAAGGGCACGAGACACCAATCCAGTCAAAAAGCAAACGTTGGTGGCCGGGCGATGAGTCAAGAGGAACACAGTAGTGATGAACATCATACAGCACATACTACATCGTCTCATCCTAGTCTTCCTCACAGTGCCCACTCTCACCAAAGCCTTAGGTAAACAACTCTTAAATGTTATGTTTTGGTTCTAATGTCCCCTACTCTCTAAAACATAAACGAGATTGTTTGCTGTAAATTCCCTTTGTTGTAAACTCATTAAAATAGCATGAAGACTCTGTTAATAATTTTAAATCTTATTAGAAATATAAATATTAAATATATAAATTATTCGAAAAGTTTTACAATACGAGACATCTATTAAATGCAGCATCTTATGCTAATCTGCAATAATCCTTGCAAGAGGAGAACTCAAAATTGTCACTTTCTTGCAGCAATACTACATCTATTAATTCGATAGCAACAGACGCAACATCCTCAATGAATCACGCGCCAGACTCCCTGGACACAAAAATTGAAACTTTACTCCGCGACTGGCACCACAATCCAGACCTTTTATTCTCAATCCACCCAATTGATGGATCCTTTCTCATTTGGCACATCGAGTGGTTGGACGAATACCACCCAGGATCCTTTCGCCAAGCACAAATTTCTTTCTCTACTCGAATTCCGAACGCCTTTCCTCTAGGCGATGCCTCCACAATGAGCCATAACGTCTCCATGTACTCGCATAATACTGGTGGTCCACTGCTAAGCATTCGCGAAGTTGCTAAATCCTCAACAAAACCCTCAGAGATAGCCGAAGTTTCAACACCCTTGCCTAGTCTCATAGAACAGGACGAGGAGCAGTCTACTCTAACTTCAAAAGCTGGTCAAGAATTGATAAAAAATGTACAGAACTTAGCTGATAATCAGAATGCTGCCCAGGAAAGTGGAACGACGGAAAACGGGAAACCTACTCAAGAAAGTGTTAACGATATGTTAACTCAACCTAGTCCGATAGTCTCGATGGTTTCCAAGCACGAAAATGGAACTTTAAATCTCTGGCAGCTGACCTTTGCAGATAAGAGCAAGTTCTCTCAGGTACTCAGCATTGGTCATGCGTGCAGAGCTTCTGGACATCGATTCAGAGTTAATGACATCACTTGTCATCCTGTTTTGCCATTGCTCGTAACAACATCACATCACAACGTTGCTCTTCCAGATTTCCCGTCTACTGAAAGTCAGAAAGACGATTCGGAATCGATAGACACGATGATCAACAAGCAAGACATGAGTAATAAAGATATAATGTCTGCAACTGGATTCTGTAGTGAATTAATTCTCTGGCGTGTTGATGCCGTGGGTCCTTTATCTAAAAGTGGAGGAGTTTCTGAACTAGCTCGCATCAATTCTCCAGAGATTTCTGCATTCAGCAATGTCGCTTGGATTCCGACACTTCTACCTAGCACAACATTAGGGAATTTATCCAATTCTCCAAGCGCTTGTTTTGTTGCAAGTGATGGAGAATCTCTCCGAGTCTACCAAGCAGTCATTGATGCAAGAACACTGTTAGCAGAGGTTTCAATTAGTGAAAGAAGGAGTAGAATGATGGACTCAATGGCCAGTCTGTCAACTGACATATCTTCGGATGATGGAGTCCGTCACTCTATTCACGACAGAATAAAAATAGTCTCACAACAATCGACTGCAAGGCCCGGTTGTGTGATTCAACTCGATGCCATCGCTGATGCGACTCATGATTGGCAAAACACCCAGTTTCTCCACGTTTTTCAGGAGCAACTAATCACTGGAGAACGCAGTGATGAGAAACTTCCTGGCGTTGACACTTCTGCTAAAGATTTGGGTCTTATGGAATCGACTTTAGACGCGATGGTAGACCTTCAACAATCTGCGATATTTGAAGAACCATTTTACATCGTCGTTTTGGAAAGGACGCAGAAGGGAACGACGGTGCATATGTGGAGACTGGTTATTGCATCTCAACCCGAGTCCAATGGATTATCAGGATCGATGATGTACGTGCCTGATTCTCAGTTAGTCCAGGATGAGGACGATGAAGGAACACCGGGAAGATATAGTCACGCGGATGGTAGAAGATCTCGTAGACCTAGTCAAAGTGGAAACAGAAGCAGACGCGAGAGCCAGGCTGATTATGATGCAGCCTTTGCTCATCGGCGCCATCACAATAGCCATGTTTTGATAACAACAACAAAAGTTTGCACCCAAGAGTTGCCATTGCCAGAAGGAGTCGAAGTCGTTCACGCGGCACCAGCAGCTGGACATTTAAGTAGTTCTTCTATCTATCCAGCTTGTTTTGCCCCTTATATTGTCGTCACTGCTTGTAGTGACAGTACAGTGAGATTTTGGAAGTGCAAAGTGACTAAAAATGAAGATGATGGCCAATTGAGTTATGAATGGTGCGAGTGGGAGATGATTCGAAAGGATAAAGAATCTACAATAGATATTACAGGACAGCCTTTAAATATCAGCGCAGCTTATAGTGGAAGGATAGCCTGTGCCTACAAGTATGGAAAGTCGTTTACCCGTCCAACGAAAAGCGACCCTGATTCTAGATATGTGAATCTCTGCGTGGCGATATATGAGTGCGAAAGCACTGGAGGCAGTGAGTGGATTCTGGAGGACACTATTCACTTGAAGAATATTCATCTGCCGAGGATTCAGGTCGATCAGCATTTGGATTTGAGTTACCTCTATGACAGCAGATTTTTACAAAAGAAGCAGAGACTCACTCAGGTGTTGCAAACACTTAGTCATGAAGATGTGAGGACACCCAGGAATGGAGAAAATGGGGACAGTACAAAAGCAAATGCAGGATTGCTTGCAGTGCCTTCCTTCAGCACTCTTCAGTCGTTGAGGAAATCAATAATTGAAAATGGAAACACTTGTCCCCTTACTCAGAAGCATTTAGTTCAACTTGATTGGGTCTCGAAGGAAGATGGATCACATATTTTAACTGTAGGGGTTGGTTCAAAAATTATGCTTTTCACTCCAGTTTGCTCGGATCTTGCACAAGCAAATATGAAGGCCATGAAAGAATCTCAAGGCACTAACAGACCAATTTTAAGGAAAACTTCGTCGTTGGCCCAACCGCAGTTCGTGGATGAAATTCGTTGGATGAAGTTGAGGAAAATTGAATTGACAACTGCAGATGGTTTACCACCTTTGCCTATGCAGATATCCTGGGTGAGAGATGGTATTATGGTCGTTGGAATGGATTCCGAAATGCATGTTTATTCTCAATGGAAACCAAATCCAAAGAATGACTGTTTTCATTCCGGACTTCAGCACCAGGAATCCGATGAATTTCAGGCGAGTCGAAATTTAAGAGATGAAGATCTGCGAACTTTAGCTAATGAAACTTCACAAAGAAGATTAGCTAACGTTTCCTCCATGCCTCATTTGTCCAGAGTCAGTAGCATTAATTTGACGATGCTGGATGCGAAAAAGAAACGAGGAATGCAAACTGACAGTGTAAGCTACGATTACATGCCGGATTATGGGCTCTTTGAGGCTTCGAGAATAGCATGTCCTGTTCTTCCGCAGTATCATCCGAAACAGCTGATGGAGTTGCTGAATTCTGGAAAAATCAGATGGGTAAAAGCGATTCTCGCGCATTTAGTACGGTGTATAGCTAGTTCGTGTTCCGTAAGAGCAGATGATGAGAATTTGATGAAACAACGAGGCGGATGGTCAAGATCAAGGACAATGTCTGTTAGTTACGTTGGCACGACTTCTCCTCTAGAACCGAGAGGTTCCACAACTCAAATTCCTGAAGAGCTGACCCTAGACTATGCAGAGATTACTTCAATTTCTCCACTGCCATTGTGGACATTGTTGATTGCTGACAAAGAAACGAATACAATGATCCAACAAAAAGAAGACAAGCAGGATTACAACGAATTGTTTGATGGAAACGTGGATGAAGGAGATTCCTTGGATGATATGTTGGATGATGACTACGACTCCTCTCGGCAGAAAGACAGAAGATCTTCGGTTCCTGAAAGGCAAGGCATTTCACATTTTGGCCCACGACAGGGTAGATTATTATCACGTCTTTTAACACATACACATCTGCCTGGGCTCTCAAGCCTCGATCAAATGCATCTGCTTGCTCTAGCTGATACTGTCTCGACCTGCAATGTCGATTTTGCTGAACGCTTTGCGATTGACGCAGCTAAGAATGCTATTGCAAAGGAGAACTTGACAGGAATTCCTGATGGAGAAGCTGTGTCTACAGATTCTTTAGATGATTGTGGTTTGCGTTTCTTACTTGCGATGAAACACTACAACTATTTGATTCGATGTTTGCCTTTGGCACAAAGAGCACAGTTCCAGAAACAAGGAGTCTCCACAAATAATCTCGTGTGGGCCTTCCACTCTGAATCCGAAGAAGAATTATTGGGATTGATACCCTCCTATGCGAAAGGTCAACCCAAGTGGTCCATTTTGAAAGAACTGGGAGTTGGATGGTGGATCAGAAGCAACGCGGTTTTAAAAAGATGCATAGAAAAGATTGCTAAAGCTGCCTTCCAACAAAAGCAGGATCCACTCGATGCTGCTATTTACTATCTTGCAATGAAAAAGAAGAATCTCGTCTGGGGTCTTTTCCGAAACCAAAGAGACGAAAGGATGACAAATTTCTTCTCGAATAATTTCACCGAAGATCGGTGGCGAAAGGCTGCTCTGAAAAATGCATTTGCCCTTTTGGGAAAACAGAGATTCGAACATGCAGCTGCATTCTTTTTGCTAGCGGGAGCCTTGAAGGACGCTATTGATGTCTGTTTGAATAAACTAAACGATATCCAATTAGCGATGGTGATTGCAAGGCTTTTCGAAGACGATACGACTTCTCCAAATCTGAAGAGACTTTTATATGAAGAAATTCTAGGGTGTGATAAAGATGGAAGCAATCAGGATATGATTAGGGCACATCCAGATCCATTTCTGCGAAGCATGGCCTTGTGGATTCTCAAGGACTATTCAGGTTCGTTGAACACTTTGCTGTTAACCAACGTGGGCACGATGCATCCTCAATATAATGATGAGTCAGAAAAACCCGAGGGCACAACAGCTAATCCCAATGTCTTCAACTTTTATGTCTACCTCAGAACGCATCCTCTGCTCATTAGACAGTATATTGCTTCTACAGCTCAAGATAGAAAGAAGGGTCACACTGTCGTCATCTCAGGATTTAGTTATGGCACAGAGACAAAAGGACAACCTGATAAACAGCTCATGCTTGAAGATAGCATTACTCCTTTGGAAAGACAGCTGTACTTCACAACAGCTCACGCTCATTTCAAGGCTGGCTGTCCGGCTCTCGCCTTAGAGGTTTTATCTAAATTACCCAGCAAAGTTATGGATGCGAATTGTGAAGATTCTCCAAGTCTTCTGAACAGTCCAATTAAATCTAGGGCTCAAGATTCTCAGATAGATACGGGAATTATTAGCTGGGATACACCAAAGCCAGCACCAACGGCTCGGGAATCTGAAACACTAGATTGGTCACAGCCACTTACTCGAGAAAGTGATGAATTAGTATTAAATTGGGATGATGATTCAGAAGAAAATGAAGATGGCGACAGTCCTCCCTTAAGCATGAGCTTCGATAAGAAACAGAAGAAATCAGAGGTCAATAAGGATAATAAGGATAATAAGGAAAACGAAGAGGAGGGTAAAGCAAACGGACAGCTGGACATAATGGCTCAACAGCTGAAATTCGTCGCCTGTCTCAAAATTCTAATGGAAGAGTTATCGACTTTAGCTACAGGCTTTGAAGTCGATGGAGGACAGTTGCGGTATCAGCTTTACGTCTGGCTTGAAAGGGAAGTCGATGCGTTGAAACAACTTTGTAATTACAGCAATACTGATGGAGATCCGAATAATGCTTCGGAATACGAAGGAGTAATGGTCGATGATGTACCACCTTATAGACCAGGAGAACAGCCGACCTTGCATGAAATTTTGTTGGCTGAGAAACTCGACTTTGAAGCAAAAGTACAAAGGGCAGCGCGAAGGAAAAAATGGCTCAAGGCTAACGAAACTTTACTCAGGACTCTTTTATCTTATTGCTCCTTACATGGAGCTTCTGGTGGTGGATTGGCATCGGTAAGAATGGAGTTGCTTCTGCTGCTTCAGGAACTGCAACAGGAGAAAACACAACAGCAGTTGTTAAGCCCGCTTCCGTTCCCGACAACTCTTCCTTTGCTGAGTGCGAGTGTGGCTTGCAATAAGACTGTGATTGCAGACCCAGTCAGACATTTGCAGGTTTGTTTGTTTACTACAGATTCAGTGAATTTACATAATTGGTTGTCAATTGTAATGCAATGGATACTAATCTAATTGTTTTTTTTTTCAGTCTTTGACGCATGACATGTTACAAACCTTGGTCGAATTAATTAACACACCAATGCCTCACAGAAATACCCATTACTGTGAAGTCTTCATCATGAGAGACCTTGCTGTAGCTCTCAGTGCCTGCATCTATCAGTCCCTCTGCGATTCCGATACATTTGTTATGAAACATCAACAGTTCGATAGGTGAGTTATTCTTATATTCTTCTAATTTTATTTCACTTTATGTCTGCCAGTCTTTGACCGCTTTTAACTCTTCAAGAATTAGATTTCTATCAATCTTCTTGCTCATAGAACTCAACAAACTCTATTTAAACAATCTATCTTTTAATTGAAGCAGCTTCCCTGCTTCCTCGGAGATCGAATCCTTCTCTGGAGGTCATCTAGTAGCCTCGAGTAGATATCATCGAAGATATTCAACAGACGATGGAGTCGTTATCACAACGTCTCCTACAAAATGGCCAGGTGTGACAAGTCTACGTGCACTGTTGGCTCGTGAGAAAGATGAAGACACTCCAAAACTAAATATCCTTCTCGCCGAAGCGTTCGTAGCGACGTATATGAGTCTTTTCGTCTACGCTTTATCAAGCTGTGATAGTCACATTCTATACAGACTTGTAGGTCAACATTTCGATAACAACACATGGGCGACTCTTTTCGGAGGAGGAGTAAAGAAATTACTGCGAGTTGCAAGCACTGGAGGACAAAGTTCTGGAACACCAGTCGTTGAGCGGGCAGAGAGTATTAGTGAGATGCAAACAGCTAGTGGAGTCTGGAACACTATGACTTCATTGACTAAACAACGGGTGAAGTTAAATATGAAGCTTTTGGGTCAATTCACCGGTCAACAGCCAAACATGAAAGAGGATAAGCCAACGTACAGAGAGCAATTTGTTTCACCTCTGATGAGCATGATTTCTTATTTTCTTATAAAGGTTGGTTCATAAAGATGGTTATAGGTGAAAGTTATTTTTTTGTATTATTTATCTTTGCTGATGATATGATTTACAGCCGAGAATAGATAACGAATACGCGGATGAAATCGACTACGACTCTTCTGATTCTGCAGTTTCGGATCTTGATTCTGAGGAAGAAGAGGAAGATGTATTCGACACAAACGCAAAACCAAAGAGTAAACCAAAGGATAATACCGAGCATTCAAATCCCAATTCATACAGCTGGAGTATTTTGAGATTAGCCATTGTTAGAATTCTGCAGCAACAGATGCAGGACTTTTTAACTGTCGCAGGAATTGAAATGCAAGGTATTTAGAATCTACTCTCGAATCGGTTTAAAAAAAAGAGTATTTCTATTTAAAAATTACCTTACAATTTTCAGAATTACCAGTGTGTAGTCCATTAATTCACGGGACTTTGGGAATCGTAGCTCGCTGGCAAGAGTCTTTAAGAGAAGAACTTGACTCGAAAGGTCCACCACCAGCACATTTCATTCCTGGTTGTGCTCCAGATCCAACACCAACACCTGGAAAACCTGCGATACACAAATATCGATCTCTATTGGAAAAAGGGAACACACCTTTCAAGTAACTATTAATTTAACTTAAATAGGAATGAGAGATTTTTATGAATGAGAATAGTTTTTAATACTTTATTTACTTTTTCAGCACTCGATTATCTGCAGCAGCGCCTGCAAATCGGTTATGGTGTTATTTAGTGAGACAAGAGGCTGTGCAGGATATATTTATCAGATCAGTATTTGGTAAAAGGAGGTCCCTTTCTTCTATATTGGACTCTAATCAAGGTGGAATCGATAACTTTACACGAGGGTCGGCAACTGGAGAAGATAAAGGTAGCGACAGTGGTACGACTAGTCTTCCCGAGCCTGTTAGGATTATTCATAAGGAGCAAGACAGCATTAGTGCCTTTTGTCTAAATCAGGTTTGTCATATTTTTGTATCCTAATGAAGTTTCAGCCTCTAAATGAAAACTCGCTAGGTCCCATAAATCTAAGTATTGATTTTTGTTTAAAAAATTAATGATATAAATTTTTTCAATTAGGTAAATGCAGGACTGATGGCCTTAGCAACTCCGCGTGAAGTACAAGAAATGGACATCTCATTGCTTTTGGAGCTACCCTCGTGGTTGGAGGACGAATGCGAATTCGACTTGATCAACTTAAATAAGCAACCTGACCCAGAACCAGTTCAGCCTACCAGTTTTCTAGTCATACAGGTAAAGTATTTTATTGCATATAATTCTCACTTAGATTTTAGTTTATTTTTTCTTTTCCAAATTTGTATATAATTATTTCATTTTTTGTTATAGACAGCAGCTGATAGGCCTCTACTTGCAACAAGTCCACAACAAAACAACCCTCAACCACAGTCAGGCATAGCTAGTCAAAGTGGGCGAGGCGCGAGTGTGGTAAGAATTTCTATAAATTATTTTGAAAACGTAGAAACTGAAGTTATCACATTTTCAGTGTAACTAAAGCCCTTCATTTACGATAGATTTACAACTCATATTTATCTCTTGTGTAACGATGTCTCAATATTCTCACAAAAGTAATAATATTTACTAGGCAAAAATTTGGCTTCATTACCGATTATAGATTTTAAAATACATAAAATAAGTAAGAATCATATCAGTTTTAAATATAAGTTAAAAATTTCATAGTCAAATTTTTGGCTATCATCATATAGCTAACTGAAGAGTGTAATTCATATTTTTTGCCCCGATATTTCACAAACTCGTGAGGAATATTAAGTATGACCCGTTTGAGACACATGTAAAGTATTACACCTGATCGCACATATCAGTTTCCTCTCTATTTATAGCTTCTGCTTACTTTTACTATACACATCAATTTAGTTTCTCTCACTTATAGATTCTTTCGGGAAATTTTATATTTATTTGTGGTAATATTATAATCGAATTTTTTCTATGCAAGTGAATCATCAATATAAATCAATCTCTGTGGTGCCTGCATAGAAAAGATATCGAAAAATTAATATCCTTTTGTTACTTACGGACAAAAATTAGAGTCGTTTTACATCTACATATAATGTAAAAGTATGCTGTATTTCTGAAATATACTATATATAGACTCGGAAAAAGGTATGTAAAACAGAAATTTTCTCACTAACCACTAGTAGTCCCACTATGAAACTATAATTATTTGTTAAACACATTTGTTTCTTCTTTTTCTATAAATTTCATTATGGGACCACCAGCGGTTAGTGAGAGAAAAAAGCGACTTGAATTTTTGTTTGTACTCTTCTCACAAAGTAATTTCGATTTAGCACGATACACTAATAATGAAAACACTAAAACACAGATCTTCTCTTCAATCTATCTATTCTCTGAATCGACTAATCATAGCCTCATGAAAATAATTGTGCTTATTGAAATGCGGGAAACTTGCAAATCCGAAAATTTGTAATCATGTTGCATGAGAATGAGTACCAAAATGTGCATTGTGCCTCAACCCTGGGGATATGGTTTAAAAGCTGGCTCATTACTGAGATGTAAATATATAATTAATTGAATTAAAAAGTAAATTATCATGAAATGGGCCATCCTTTGAGAACCATGTGAACGATGCATTGGGTTAGGGTAGCACAAGTGGTGACGGAGACAATGTTGCTTGTTCAATGCTTGCCTAACATCTAACTTGGTCTGCGTCACTGATCTGGTGGCTCACTCGCTCGCTCAGATGAAGGGGATGCCCGCTTTTCCTGGCTCCCACGACCTACGTTTCTGTCAGTTTGTCGCTGATAGGAGTAAACACTTGTTGAAGCCGGTGAGACTAACATCTAACAGATCCTAGCCATTCCTAGTGCAAAGTCCTTTTTTCCTATTGTTTGTCTTTTACACTCTTAAAGGCTTATAATATCCGGAATATTGATTCCATTTTATATACAATTTAAAATAATTTAATTCTGGATAATTGAAATTCAAAAAGATTTTTTCTCTGTTATCATACAATGTTAAAATGTTCGATTTCAATTATTTATCTTGAAATTCTTCACTGATAATTGCAATATATGAATAAAAACAATATATTGTAATATTCAGTTTAGAAGACTAGGAAGAATAATTAAAAAAACGAAGATATTTTCGAGTCGAGTGAAAACAATCTCGAAAAGGATATCATAAGCAAGCATGTTCTACTGTATTTAATCACATATATTTAGGCATGACATTGAATGAAAAAGGGTAGATAATTTTAAAATCTTTTGTTCCTATTCTTTACCAGCATTTATGGTTCGTCTTTAAATAGCAATAAATGAAAGAAAGGTGATTTGAAAGACTATTAAATAGTTTTCATGCCTAAAAGCCTGCAATTTTACCCTTAGTCATTTCCTAATTCCATTTTTCATAATTGAAACAATCCATTTTTAATCGTTCTTCATCTAATTATAATAGTGACTCTTTTTATTTTCTGCATGGTATTACATAGTTTTTTTTAATATCAAAGGCAGGCGTTTATACCCATCCCAAATTTATATATTAGATTATAATCAGATTTTGACTCTACCATTAAATTCCCGTGACACTACGATTCTTGAAAAAATATTTGAGCAAAATACTAAAGGATGAATGAAAATTAATGTTCATGATGAATGAAAATAGTGAATATTTCTAGTGCTCACTAAATGTAATGGTTGATCCGAGATCTATGCTTTTAAATTTTTCTGAAGCATTTTAGAGAACTTAAGCACGTCAATGATTGTAAATACATACTTTATTATTATATGAAAGGATTAATTTTGCGTTGAAGCGATATTATTAAATATTATCCAAGCAGTATTGCAGACTTTAGTTTTATGTATATTTTTTGTATTTCTCCCCTGTTACGATATAAATGTTAGTTCTAGAATTGTAGAAAATTCGTTTTACTCAGTCTTTTCATTTTGACTGTAACAGATCCTGAAACACAAAATCGATGGTATTAGACGAGTTTCTTCACATCCGCTGTTACCGCTGTGTAAGTGTATTTTTTATTATGGACCCTGTATATTTTAATTTGTATCTAAATTTATTTGTGTAGTTTTAATAATTCGTTAATTTTTTTTTAGACTTAACAGGATCCCAAGATGGATCAGTGTCGCTATGGGAATGGGGACACCAGACAGCAGTCGCGACACCGAGACCATCAGGTACCTTCGCAAAAGTCACTCGAGTACGATTCTCGCAACATGGAAATAAATTTGGAGTCGCTGATTCCGATGGACACCTTAGTTTATTCCAAGTAGCTTGCAGAGACGGATCGGCAAGGCCATTCTTTGTAAGTTAATATTTTTATTTTATTTATTACCAAATTTACTTATTGTAAATAATCGTTTAACCTAATATTATTATTTTTAGAACTATCAGTGCCATAGTAAAGTCACAGCCGATTTTGTCTTCTTGGGAGCTTGCAGTCTCGTAGCGACAGCAGGTCATGGATCCGAAGGTCGAAACGTTGCTCTTTGGGATACTTTGCTCCCCCAAAATAAGTCCCTAGTTCAAGGTATGGGTCAAAATCTTATATTTTCCAAAAATTAACTCTACAATATTTGCTGATTTTTGAAGTTTAGTTTTAATCTCGATATAATTTAATTTTTAATATTCACTTCTTATTTTACTTTTCCCAGGATTCACGTGCCACGATCAGGGAGCAAGTTCAGTAATTTTGGCTCCTCAGCACCAATTGTTAATTAGCGGTGGGAAGAAAGGCGATATTAATATTTTCGATGTTAGGCAAAGACAACAACGTCACAGATTTCAAGCTCACGAATCAGCGATCAAGTGTTTGGCACTAGACCCGCACGAAGAGTTTTTTGTTAGTGGTGCCGGGGATGGTGACATTAAAGTAATTTTAAATTTCTTATTAATTGAGAAATCCAATCAATTTAATTTAACACATTATTTAAATATTTTTTCTTATCAAATTAGGTATGGGGGCTAACCGTCCATTCTCTTCTCTACTCATTTCCTGCAGAACATCCTAGATCTAGCTTTTTCAAGAATATAGGACAAGTGAGTATCAAAAATTCAAATTTATAAATGTAAACAGTCGTAAATAATGTTGTTTAATTTTGTTTTATTATTTGAAATATTTTTCTTCTAGGGAGTTACTCAGTTGCATGTAGATTCAGCGGGTCGATTATTTTCCTGTGGAGCGGATGGTTCAATGAAAGTGCGCCAACTGCCAGAACGGGATTGTGTAGTTCAAAACTATTACTAGGAATAAGGAGTAAGGAGTAATAATAAACTCTACAAAATATGTAAGTAAGCCAGAGCAACTGCTACGATATCATAATGGAAATGGCCTTTGATGCGTGCGGTTATAATCGTCAAGAGATTGAAATTCGACACACTCAACAATCAATCCACCTTTGAGATTTGCTGACGTCGTAAGAACAAGAGCGATTATAAATTCCCACACAGATTCACGCCTTTGACGATGACAATGAAAATCCGAGAATTATTAACAATATTTTTCATCTATTTTTCAAAAACACTGCCAACGTCTTTAAAATATTACGTAACCAAAAGAAACAAGACTTGATTGGCAAACTCTCCTCATATTGCACATTTTATTATTTATAGACGTTGCTTATTCAATAGCGATCTTGAAATTTCTCCAAGCACCAAATTGTCCTAGTAGGGAAAGAAGAAGGTTTTACAAATCAAGTATTCGTGAGAAAGAATCGCAGTGGTTCCGCCTAAATCAGAATTATCTTGAGCATATGAAACTTTTGTTGAGCTTGTTCCAACTTACCGAAGCTTTTCAAAAAGTAGCTTTCTTAACTGACAATAGCTTTAATCGTTAACGCATCTATTAAAATAATATATCTCCTCTGAAGCCTATTTCATATTTGTATTATAAAGTAATCATTCGTTTTAATCAAGGTAACTCAGTGTCCTAATAGTAATCTGATTCTTATAATAACGTCAATTCGAATTTTTGAAGATGAACTCGATAAATATTCTGGACACCTTTGGAGATTTCCTCGTACAACGTCTTATCTCGAATTTATTAAATTTACTCGATTTTTTAAAATTCGTGATCGACTCAAAACATCTATTGTTATGAAATGTTGTATTGTAGTCTATTTACGTTAATTGTATATATTTGCCTATAAAGCAAAGAGACCGAATCGAAATAGTAAAGAAATTCAGATATTAGCCGAGATACCGAGATTTTTGATGTTTTAGGCATAAACGAAAGTTACAAAATAGATATAATAAGTTTACATTTTACGATTTTAAGATATTTATGCCGGAAGAATTGTTTTTTAATTTTTGTTTTAACTCTCAGTTTATTTTAACTCCTCTCCTTCTCTTGAATGTTGCTTCTCGCGAGTAAAAAATCGAGGGATACATAACTTCTAATTTACTGCATTGTTTTACATTTGAAATTCAACAACAGTAAATTGTTAAATTCGAAAATTCAACAATTTTAATTTAAAAAAAATAGAAGTATTCAAAATTTAAGAATTTTAAAATTAATCATTCAAATATAAGTTACGATAAAAATTCTAGTCAGTTAAAGGGTTTTAACTTAAATCGTATCAATTTCAGAAGTTATGTGACCTTCAAAAAATAAAAATTTAAAAAGCTCGTTTTAGAGTGCCATATTGAAAGTAATAGAAATCGTATCAAGTAAAGTATTTATTCACTTTGAAATGGAAAACGAAGTGTAATTCCGTGTCAAGTTATTTGTTAACATTTTTTATAAATAGAAAATGGAATGGGATATTTCTAGATTTCTAAATTATTCAGTTATTATTTAAAATTATTAAATTAATTCCTTTAGTACAGTTTTTTTTCAATGTGAAATAATCTGCAATAACTTTTTCCTCTAGTATCTTTTTTTTACAAAAATTTGAAAAAATATCCCTTTCAGGATTTGAAGCTTTAGTATTAAACTAATTACTTTTAATACCTCTCTCTATAGAAGGTTCGAATTGAATTGTTTTCTTATTTTAACTGTGAGCTAATGTAGAAAATTGTTATCAGAAAAAGTTATGTTGTTAAAGGTGTATTAAAAATACTACTCATGGATGCCTAGTATACAAAATTATTTCGGTAAAACTTCCACAGCCAACTCTTTCAATTATCTCGAAGCTCTTGTTTATTTATTTTTGATTTCAAATAAATACTTTCGTTACTAGCTTCAAATTTTTTGAAAGGGGGAATGTTGAACCGAAGTAATTAAATCACAATCTCATCAGTACTTGATCGTGATTCACTGATTAACCGAATAATAGACAATATGTACTTTGTATTAATGTAACAAAAAATTAAACCAAAATAACCAAAATGCTAAAAACAAATAATGGCAAAAAAGAAATAAAAACTGTCTTTAACATCGAAACATGAAGATGATTATTTTGTGTAGTACTATGTGGACAATTAAATAAGGAATTAATAATTGAAGCAATTAATGAGCGAGCAATTGTTTGATATATTTGTTATAGTGAAGTGAAGCTTATTAGCGTTTGTCCCGATTTAACGCATTTTATATAATCTGTATACTGTGAAGGAGAATTTGAAAAATCTATTTATCTTTTTCTCCTATCAAATTCTTCGATATATGTGTGCCTCTGTCTCACCACGTGTGCAATTTATTGTTAGCAAGCCCTAAAACCACGATAGCTATTTTTCAATGAAAATTGCACTTAAGCGTTGATCTCTAATTGGTAGAAATTCCAATCAAACTGAACATTTTGAAAATCGGAATGTTTAAATAAGCATAACATGCTCAGTGAGATGATTTTCGAAGTATTCATTTTGATACGTTTTTCGAATTTGAAGAATTTTTGATTGATGACTGCAATTCCGATTTTGACGAATGTATTCGTTATACTGATTTTAATCTCTGATTGTTAGGGATAACTATTTTTGAGAACCAAGAGTATTTTTAATTCTTGTGAAGCACATAATATTTTATAGGTATATTTAAAGAATTTCCGTATAAGAACGAGATTTTCAATAAATCAAGATAGTAAATAATACTGAAAAACTGTTTCCTCTTTTTGAGAATGTAGAAAGGAAAATAATTCTGACTCAAAGACTCCAAATGTCGAATTCGTGCATCACTGCTTTGATCAATGGCTGATGAGAATAATTTTATCATCGCGCAATTTGTTAGTGTTAAAGTATAATAATAATATGTATATGTCAATATGTAGTAATTCTTAAATCAAATATGTACTGATTATATTTGTGCATGTATATATATAAATATTCTGTAGAGATAGTGCGAGACAGTAATATATATATATATATATTGTTATTAATAAGCTACTCGATTAAGTAAATTAATTTTTTGGGTCATTGATTAGTCCCAGTACAGTATTGTATACATTATGAGAAAAATGCACATTATTACAATATCGAGGATGTAAAAGTTGCTTTGGTTTGCTTATACAAACACCAGAGTTAAGACTACGGAAAAGCAACTCACACCGTTACTGTATACTTGATAACGTAATAATTGTATGTACATTTGATCTATTAAAGAGTCAGCTTGAAACAAAACGTGATTTTAAAATTTTCAAAATTTCCATCTATTACAACCATTTTAAACATAATTGTATATATTTATTCAATTACTTTTGAACTATTCACCCATTTTGGATACTCCAGTCTGAAAATTCAGAATAAAAAAAATTATTGTAAAAAAGAAGTTTAATTTATTAAAGAAAAGTTTTAACAAATCAAGGATAGTAGATTAAAAATGAATAACTTGAGTAACCCGGCTGAGCTTCTCAGAATAATGATAGAAAAAAAGACTGAATATTTTTTTAATCTTTTTAAAATATATCTATAGCAGATTCGGCCTCGTATAAGATAAAATTCATATGAAATATAGTATGATTTAAATACAGCAGAATATCGGGTACGACCATACCACTTTGAAAACACAAATTCTCAAGTTAAGCAATGTTTAACGCGGTCTTTGATGTAATATAAAAACTTATTTTTAATTTTAATTTGTCTATTGGGGGTGGGGTTGAACCCCCAAAACCCCCCCTTGCGCACTGCCCTGAAAAATACAACTTTTCAAGTTAAGCAATCTTTTGCGCGGTCAGTACCTGGATGGGTGACCGCTTTATGACAAAGCCCCTGCGTAAGAGCAACTAATCATACTTCCGTGCAATGAACAGTGGCCCAACAGGAGCCCCGTACTCTACTGCAAATACGTTGCACTCGGTACCTAATTGGTTGCAATTCGCGCGAAATTTGAAATGCATAATAGCAACCAATCACGAACCGAGTGCGACGCATGCGCAGTAGAGTACGGGGCTCCTGTTCATTGCACGGAAGTATGATTGGTTGCTCTTACGCAGGGGCTTTGTCATAAAGCGGTCACCCATCCAGGTACTGACCGCGCAAAAGATTGCTTAACTTGAAAACTTGCGTTTTCAAAGCGGTCACCCATCCAAGTACTAACCGCACGAAGCATTGCTTAACTTGAGAACTTGTGTTTTCATGGTAGTTTCCTCGTAGATTCAGAAATTTGAACTAATATCTCAATCCAAAAAATAAAAAATAAAATAATTTGAATTAAAACAAATTTTTTACATGCATATTAACATTTATTCAGCCCTGCTCGGTATCACAAAAAATTATAACCAATAACAATACAATAATAGAAAAACAGCACACGCACATATTCGTATAGAAAAATTCAAAATATTAAATTGAATAAATAACTCTTATGTACACTTATAAGACAAAACTTACTAAGTATAAACAATTTTAAAAAAATCTTATAAAAAATTACAAAATAGAAAATATTTACATTACATTTCATAATCGCTATAACTTCAATTTCATTGAAATTATAATACATCAGATCATCAATATCAGTTTAAGGACTAGATATTATTATTTAATAAGGTGCATCTCGTCTCGATCGGACGTTGTTCCCTCGGATTCATTGTCTGGCAAATTATCTGGCATGACTTTTTTTCGTGGAGTATTAATCTAAAAAATTTATAAATTTGGAGTTCTTATTAAAATTTAATTATACCTTTACACTTCGCTTTAAAGTGAAAATTAAGAAAAAATTATTTTCTAAATAATAAAAAAATTACCAGTAGGCAGATAGAAAATACATTATATCTGTACTTAATAAATTTTCAATTTTTATTTTGAGTTTTTTTTTTTTTGCAAAAGTTTCAATTAATTCCAACCATCCATTAAATAGAAATTAGTCACATTTGATATTTTGTAAAACTAAGTATACTTTACCGGATTTTGTTCCTGAACTAGTTCAATTTCCTGAAGTTGTTGAAGTTGCTGTCGGTCTTCGTGTCCATTATTGAATAAATGATTTTGAAATTCTATTTGTCCTTCATCGTCTTCACTCAAATTTGCGTCACTACCCCTAGAAAAATGACTTTCATAACGTGGTTCCCTTAAAGAAGATTAATTATCCTTATTATATGACGTTTAATATTCAAAAAGCATTATTTAACCCTACACGGCTCCTACGGGGGACAAGTGTCCCCCACACGAAGTTCATCTCATTCACCTGAGCAAATATACCTGATTTTCTGATTGTGTTTAAACATTATTTTCAGCATCTTAACTTCGATAAAACAAAATTTTACATAGACTATTCTCTTCAGCATTAAAAAACGAAGAGAGTGGTGTATATTAAAATATTTTTTCGATGAGAGGAAAAAAATGTTTTATTTTAATAATAATTAATAAAAATGTCAATACGAACCTGATATTATTGAATCGATTCAAGAAAGAGGAGGGGAAGTGCATGGTAGGATATCTTCCCCTTAGATAGTATTTGTATAGAACAAATCCAGTCACAGCAAATAGTACAATTATGCCGAATATAATTATTAATGTATAAGTGGTATAAGATATTTTCGGTCCATGGTCAATTATAGAACCACTACTCCTACAGGTCCCAACTATACTTATAGGGTATCCAGTTTCATTTTTTTCACAAAGACAAGCAGAGCCTTCAGCTGTTAAGACACACATGTGTTCGCATTTATGGTTTTTACATCTGTTCTCCACTGTAAAATAAAAGACGTCAAAAATAGAAAATTGTATTCAGAGTTTTTTTTAGATAAAATTGAACAATAGTTACTAAAACTTTTAACTTACCAGGGGGTTGTCTGGACTTTTGTAGGATGGTGAAGAATTTGTGACCAAATTGATCAGTTAAATCAATTTCAGTACATGGTTCGTCACTGAATAGCGAGCACGATTTTACTTTTCCATAAATATTGTCCATCCAGTAGAGACAATCCTCGTATAAGCACAAGTAAAAAGGGTGACGAATCTATAAAAGAAAAATATGTTTCAATTGTTTGATTTTCTAAAATTAATAAGTATTTGATGTACCTTTCCGATATTATTTTTTAAAATTTTCAACTTACATCTTTTCGAAAAACTACTTGCCGATCACTCCCATCGAAGTTACAACCTTCGATGAGGTTCTTTACCATATCAGACCAGTAAATTCGAGATCTTACATGATCAACAGCAATTCCTGTAACTCTCCTTACATCCTTAGTTACAATAGAATTTACACTCATGCCAGTCATTTCAGCTCGATATATCTCGGAATCAGAAGAATCACGTCTGCCTTGATCCCAGAATAAGTATCTGTAATTAGCGAATAAAAAATAAAATAATTGTTTCATATTATTGAAAAAAAAAATGTTATTGAAATCTTACCCAGATACGGGATCAACCGCAAGGGCATGGACAAGATCCACCAGTGGGATTGAAATTAACAATGAACAACTCTTCTGATCTATGTTGCAAACCTGAAAAATAAGAATAATAATTAAAACAAAAACAAAAAATGATTATTAGTATATATTATGGTGTTTTATACCTTAATAGATGGATCATCTGCATTGAAGTCGAACAGATAGATATTATCGGTGACCCAATCTAATGACAACATATCAGGGTGTCCATTATCCATGTGAAAGTCCTGCCGAGTTTCAGTGAGCAAATTAAATCTTGATATTCTTTTTGAAATACCTGAAAATAATTAAATCAACGATAAATTATAATCATGATTTTTGATAAAGCCCTACCCTCTAAGTCTAATTCAAGATTAAAAAATCTTACAATTTTGAAATGAATCATTTCAAATTGTACAAAGTTTTAAATCATTTTTTCTTCAAAAAAATTTTTTTAATGCGGAAATTGTTTGTGAACTGACGGTTATTCCAGTATATTGTATTTGTAGCTGTATTAACATCTAGCCCAGATATATCTTCGGTTCCACTGGTCATGAGCACTTTGATCAAATTTCCGTCTGCAGAAACTTTCCTGACGTCAATATCAGAGGCGGAAATTATTGTCATGGGAGATCCTTCTAAAATATTAAATTTTATATTATATTTGTTCCAAGTCTTTATAAAGTGTGTCATGAAATTTTTATGGGGTTTCTACTAACCCACACTTTTGCAAGATCTTCCATTGCTGCGAAGTTGGTAACCTTGGAAACAGTCACACTTAAAGGATCCTGGAGTATTAATACACTTGTGAGTGCAAACCTTTTCCTTCAAATCACATTCGTTAATATCTTCACAACTCTTTTTATCATCTCGTAGTCGATAGCCATCATTGCATCGACAAACTGGACCATTGGGTGTCTTAATACACACTTGCTCGCAAGGATTCGTTTCATTGCAGGATGTAACTTTAATTAAAATGAAAATATTTGAAATGGCTCTCTATTTCAATAACATAAGAGAACGAAGCATTTAAAAAGTTTGAACTTTCATTACCACATTGTCCGTTTTCGTCGCTCGAATCATTACAATTGAAATCTCCGTCACAGCATTTGCTGTAGTCAAGACAAGAACCGTCACGACATTGAAATTCTGGACAAGGACCGGAGTTTAACTCGGAAATTATTGCCTGACGAGAATGAATGTCACAATCTTTTTCATCGGAATTATCACCACAATCATCCGTACGATCGCAAACCCAGGAAGAATAAATACATTTCTCATTATCACATTTGAATTCGTTTTTTCTACATGGTAAACAATTTTCCTCATCGTCACCGTTTGGACAATTATAAGAGCCATTGCATCTGGAATTTGAATTAATTAAAGTATAATTTAAAGGTGTTGGAGTCAAATTCCAATATAAAAACTCGATTTCTTCATTTTAGTTAACAAATATTAAGTAACATTCATAATTTCCTAAGACTTATATTCCCTATTAATATTACATAGTTTTTTTATAAAGTGCATAAATGTATCATATCTGTGTTATATGAAGTACATATAATTTTTACCTCAATTTTTTAGGAATGCAGGTTTCAGTTCCGATGCATTTGTACTGATCTCTCTTACATATAGCAGCGTTGACTTTTTTGTGATTCACGCATCTTTCCTCGTCAGAATTATCACCACAGTTGTCATAATCGTTACAGAGAAGTAAAGTATCAATACAATGTCCATTTCTGCAAAGGAACATAGACGAATCGCAAGCAAGCGCTGAACAGTTCCGGGGCTCATCCGAACCATCCGAGCAGTCTTTCTATAGAAAAAATGAAAATAAGAATGACAAATTATTACAAATTGTAATAATTGACAAATGATTTAAATAATTACTTTTCCGTCACACTTCCAACCAATTGGAATGCAATTTCCGGATTCTATACATCTGAATTCACCAACGCCACAAACGTGTGATTCGCAATCGATCTCATCAGAAAAATCCGTGCAATCAATTTGTTTGTTACACACAAGAGATTGACTTATACATTTACTGCGGTCGTGACACTGGAACTGATCTGAAATTAATTTTATATAGAGAATATCCAGAAAGACTAGCTGGCATAGAGTTGAAATTAAATTTGAAAGGCTTTGAATCCAAGCTCAAAATTCAATTCTCCAGTTTACTCAACGAAAATTATACATAAATATTTTTTTGCTCTGTAGCGCTAATCTTATTTCAAATACAAGACTGCATACAGAGCGAAAAAATATCTAATTTCGATATTTTTTTCATAAAACGAACAATTCAAAATCTAACTTCAAAATTGAATATTTTCATTTTATTTAAAAAATTAGATATTTTCTCACTCTTTACGCATAATTCTAGTTAAAAATTGATTAATTATACACAAAGAAAAAAATCCAAAGTTAAGATTTGATGAGTAAAATAAAGAAATCGAATTTTTAAACTAGAACTTGGCTCCAGCACCCTTAAGAGTTATATTACATATATACCTTTCTCGCACGTCTTGATTGGACAATTTGTTTCATCAGATCCATCGAGACAATCATACTTGGAATTACAGTGGTATTTCATGTCAATGCACTCGTTATTCTGACACTGAAACTGCGTGGACAAACAGTGAATATTCGCATCGCAACTTATCTCATCCTCTCCACCTGGACAATCTATGTTTTCGTCGCATCTGTAAGATAAAATTATTAATTACTCATCATTTACTGAAACACATATACAATATATATTCATAGACAGGAAAAAAATTGCTGCGAATATATTACCTTTTAGTTTTTGGAATGCAGTGACCAGTCCTCGAGCATCTCCATTCAGATGACTGGCATGCTCGATCTTCGCAAGTTTTTCCATCACTCTTTAAAGACATTTCGAAAGGACACTCGCAAACCTAATAAACAACAAATTTGATTACAATATAGTTTACTAGAATTCGTACAGAATCCTTATTTTAAATTACCTAAACAAATACTATTTACTTACATAGCCATTAGTATTATTCACAATGCAGATGTGTGAGCAAGGAGGACCCTGAGGAGCACTGCAAGCATGATGTGAAGATCCCCTTTTGTGTAAAGTCACTAATTGTATCACTTTCAAATTATCAGCAACGCCTATGTAAATTGATATTTAATTTTATTTTTGCTAATGAAAATATTAATTTATTAAAATAAAATTTTCTATTTTCAGAAACTCACGAAGATTTTTTGGTTTATCAGCATGATTGAACCAAGAACGATAGCTCTTTTTTCCCCAAAATAATTTTTTTGATCCATGTTGTGTCCAAAATATTTTATTTCCCAAAATGGAAAGACTTACGGGTTTTGTGAGGCTATTGGAAATTATTCTTTGTTCATCGTCTAAAATTTAAAATGATACAATAATTTTTAATTGCAATTTTTATAATGACTTTTAATTAATTATGTATATTCACATGCAACTGTGCAATCAGTCTAAATTAAAATGTACCCTTCGATTATTTATATAAAGTATACAAACCATATAGACTTTCGTAAAGATATCCTGTTCCTTCATCGGCATAATACAATCGCTGTATATCAAAATCGTAAGCGAGAGATATCCTGGGTCCACGTAGTGAATTCTTTATTATGTGAGCATTCGATTTTGACAATCCCGTCATATTCATTTTTGAAATATAGTAATTATGCTTAGATTGAAAGACCACGTACATAATTCTGAAATGAAAACAAACAGCATATCATTTGAAATGTTTATATAGAAGAAAGAAAAAAGAGGGAAAAAGAGAAATCAGAGATAAAAAAGAAACAGGAACTAAAAATACCCTTTTTCTGGAACGAGTGCAATTTCATGAGGTTGATGCTGAAACGGAATGTCGAATTTTACTTGAGTCCTCATACTGTAGACTTCGATGGAATTAAATTCTTTGTTAGACCAATACAAATTGTTTCCAATGTAGTCAAAATCCATTCCTCCCATATATTGATTCTGAATGGACATAATTCTCTTCACCTCTCCAGTGTGAGGATTAAAACTAAACAAAGTATCATGTAGCTGATCGGCTACAATTACAGTGTCTGAAACATAAAACAAAGATTTCAATTATATTTATAAATAAACTAATTATTTTAGAATAACTAATATAGCTTCCTGGAATTTTTCTTATTGGCTGCATTCCAAAAGATATTCCCAACTACATACCTATAAATTGTTACTTTAAAAAATAATATATTGTTTCTTATTTTTAAAACCCGACAATATAAAAGTGGAATATTTTTTAAGTTACCTGTAATGGAATTATAAGCAAGGGCCCTGATATCCTTTAAAGTAACACTTTCAGTCACTTTAGGGTTCCCTATAAATTCGTGATAGTAGTCGATCAATTGTTTTCCGACTCCAATGATCATGTGTCCTTGCTTTAAAGACTCTGGAAAAGATTTAAATTAAAACATAATTTATAATAATTCTTAAAAAGCAAATATAACGAATAATATACCTTTGCAAGTGTGCTTGTCGTAAGTTAATTCGTGATCTAATGTACAAGCACATGAGTAAGTTTTGTTTGCAGCGAGAAGACAAAGTTGAGAACAGGGTTTGGTGAGGCAAGGATTTCCATGCTGCAATTGTAAAAGGGTAATTATAATAATGTACTAAAAAGTACGGAAAAGTTTTGAAAATACTAGCATAAAATTTACCTTGATTTTCAAAGCAGAGTGATAAATGTGAACTCCATTTATAGTAGTTTTCTCTTTAAACAAAGTTTTGTAATCTTTCCCTGTAAACTTTTTACAAGAGTGAATCTCATTATTATCCCAATCGCTGAAGTACAACTTGTCCTCGAATACTTCTATCGCATAAGGATTTTTTACAATATCTTTCAGAACGATCTGAAAGAGAGACAAAATATTCAGTATTATAATTGTATCCTATATAAGAATGTACTAAAAATTGTCTAGTTCGACAATTTTCTATTTACAAAAGCGAAAAAATACCCTTCTGTCAGTTCCATCTAAGCGAATCGATTCGATCGTCCTAAGTTTACTATCCACCCAGTATAAACGTTTGTTAGGGTTGTCGATGGTCAAACCATTTGGCCAAACCAAATGTTCCATTACAAAGAGTTTTCTTCCTTTTCCATCCATTTCAGCTACAAATATATGACCAGAACTATTCATATTGTTCACACTGCTCCAATACATCAAACTATAAAATAAAATTACATTTTCTTGTAAATTTTGCAATAAAAAAAGAACATAAAATGCTAAATAAAATTGCCATTGCTAAATTTACGAGAAATAAAAGTAAAAATTAAACCTTAAATTAATTGGAATATTCAAAATATGATGTTTACCCTTCACTAGGTTGCAGAGTAATTCCTCTGGGCTGTTCCATCTCATCGTTGATGATTACAGTGCAGTAGGATCCATCGTTGCTGCAAACCCCAATACGTTTGTATTCACTATCTGTATAGTAAATATTTCCAGTTACCCAGTCCACTGACAAGCCCTCTATGGTTCCAAGACCTAATAAAGAAAACAAATTTGTTCATCAGGATTAGAATAATCTTAGATTAATTAAAAATTAAGGAAGTTGAACCCAAGTGTTCAACTCAAAATTCAATTCTTCAGCTTTCTCAACGAAAATTATAGATAAATATTTTTTCGCTTTGTAGCACTAATCTTTTTTCAAATATATGACTGCATACAGAGCGAAAAATTTCTAAATTTAATATTTATTCAGTAACATGAAGAAATCGAATTTTTAAATTAGAATTTGGCTCCAACACTTTTAAACTAATAAATTAAGATGAAAAGTAAGATATAATATATAAGATCGCATTTGCTAAGGACTAAATATATAATCACACTCAAATTGAGGATACTTCACCTGCTGACACAATCATTTCTAGATTCGAGCCATCGTCTAAGCTTCTGTTTATTACACTCTCTTCCAACTCAATATCAGACCAGTAAACATGTTTCGAGTCATAAGACACACCAACGGCATTTTGCAAATTGCGAATTACGTTAAAATAAACTCCAGAGTTGAGATAATATCCTTGAATCTCAGTAAGGGATGAAAAAACTAAGAGGGCTTCGGCACCTAAGAAAAGAAGAACAGTTATTTTAGTTTCAAGATCACCTACGATTATTATTTAAAAATTTGCTTAAGAGAAAAAAAGTTGTTCAATTTGTATGCTATTAATTTTTTCTTAGCCGGTAATTAATATAATTAATCATTATGTACCTTTAACTTTGCACCCCATTTTATCGTCCCTTAATTCATAACCGTGGTCACAACTGCAGTAATAAGATCCTTGCGTGTTGATACAAATTTGACTACAAAGACCATAATTATCACATTCATTGATATCTGGAAAATTAAATAAAAGGAAAATTAAACAAAGTTAGTTTATTGCTAAAAATAGTTTAGTTATAATTAATATTCTTACCTATACACATATTATTCTTTAAGGAAAAACCTGATCGACAGGCACAAACAGATCCATGAGGAGTATTTCTGCAAAAGTGCTCGCAATTGTGGGAAGAGTTAGAGCAGTTTATGGTGACTGAAAAAAAAATTTTAAATGAGTTTGTTTCATTAATGACATTATGTAAAATAATGAAAAATATCTTTTTAAATATTCTTACCATTATTATTTTTACAATCACCACCTTCGTCCGAACCATCCCCACAATCATTTCTACCATTACAAGTTAAATTTAACGGAATACATCTAGAATTGTTGCATAAATAACGATCTAATTTGTTGTTGCATTCTTCAATTGCGACGGGAACCTTTTCTGTGAAAATCATTATTTTTCATCATTTAAATGACACAATAATCAGGAAACATGAATATAATTAATTTAAATTTAAATTTTAATCTTTAATGTTGGATTTACAATGAAATAAATAGTGATAATTTATAAACAAAACTTACCACATTCTAATTCATCGCTATTATCAGGACAATCATTTTTTCCATCGCAACGCCAGTGACTGCTGATACAAATTCCATCTTTGCACTTGAAACCCGAGCAGGGCATTTGTGGCAACTAAAAATTTGTAAAAGAAAAGGTAATTCATATTATGAATTAAAAAATTGTTAAGTTAGAATTTAAAGAAATAATATGTATGAAACATTTTTGCATTTTGTCAGAATAATTTAAGATTTATTAATAATATAATGAAAAGAAAATTTTACCATCTTTTCGCAGCCCTCATATTCATCAGAGCCATCAATGCAGTCCATTTGTTTATTGCAAAAATCCTCTAAAGGTATGCAAAGATTGTCTCTGCACTTAAATTCGTCCTTGGTACAATTCAACAATGCCGAAGTAAACTAAAACAAAACAAAAAATTGAACGATAAGTATATAAATTTACAAACAAAATTTTTGGCGTAAAAAATATATATACAATTTTGAATTCCAAAGATAATTTCATACCTTGAAATTTTCGCATTTCATTTCATCTGAATTGTCACCACAATCATTGTGACCGTCACATCGATAAACATTCGGGACACACCTCAGATTTTTACACTCGAAAAAATTTTTGTCGCATTTTATTCTCTGGAAAAAAAAATTCTCAGATTAGATTTAATATAAATCAAACTTGATTTTCATTACTTGAAATAAATCTGGAATCCGAAAATCATAGATAATAATAAGAACCTTGTAATAGTCGCAATTTTCTTCGTCTGATCCGTCAGCACAATCAATTTCCTTGTCACATCTATACAAAATCGGAACACAACTCCCATCTCTGCATTGAAATTCTCCTATACTCGAACAATTTTTCTCTGGACGAAGATCATCACAAAATAAAGTTCTCAAATTTAGTATTTTTGAATTTGATAAATATATATAAGAACTATTAAAAAATGATGTAATTATGAAATACGAAATAATAAACGAAGATGTACTAGATAATTAATAAATAAAATAATAAAAACGTAATTCAAACTATTTTACTCACCCGAAGATCTCCCATTTATTAACACGAAATAACAAAATAATAGTAAAAACAACACTCGATACATAATCTGAAATAAAAAATAATAAAAATAAAATTTTAAGAATGTATAATTAATTGAGCATAAAAATGAAAAACACTCTTATGAATTTAATTCAATAAGTTGGTTATTAAAATTTGTATTATTTGAGCGATATTCTGGAAGAGAAGATTTTTAATGGTTTCGGAAAATTCAGAAACAGTAATTTAATCGTGGTATATGGAAAATAATTCACCACGAGCTACTACTCTATGGGCTACTGGGCTTTTAAGACTATTCTTCCAATCAGACGATGCGAAAGAGCCCTACGGATAACAACTGTATCTACTTATACAATAAATTGAGTGCTGGGGGCATTCATATGTGCTTGTCTGCAATTTATGTACATGGCTATAAAAGTTTAAACAACAAAGTGCTCAAAGCTGTGGGCCATTTTTAAAAGAGGCAATTTATCAATATAAGTCCATTTCAATACAGGACCTATGAGTCAAGAATTAAAAATATGTATACAATAATCTTTATTGAAAGAAGCTTAAACACGAACTTTGTTAAACAACAAATTTATTTGTCATTTAAAAATTAAGACAATTCTTTAATTGTTAAAATTTTAGATAATTTCATTTGTATTTATAACCATTTACCATTCTGAGGAAAGTCATATAAGGTCGAGAGACTCACTATTTACCGTCCAAATGATAATTGTGTTTTTAAATTTGAAATGTCTGGTGGTTGTGAACTTATCAATGTGGTTCCATTTCCAGGATGTAGTTTTATTTTTAATAATTAGATGGATAAAAGCAATTTAAAGAACGTAATAAAGGCGATTTTATACAATTAATAAAGTAAGGTCATAGTTAATATGAGAAAGCTTCAAAATACAAAATTACATTGAAAAATGAAAAGAAGGAAAATAAATACCATAGAATTAAATAAACAGTTTTCAAAGATCGAATAAATTAAAGATTTCAAATTAATAAATTCAATTGATTAATAATTTGGATAGTTATAACAAAGATATGCAAAAAATTATATTTTCTTACGTTAGTTTTTCCTAAACTGATGAAATGTTCCACTGATGAAACCAAATTTCGCTCTACAAAAATTTTACAGGATAAACACGAACAGTCCTTCTTAGTCTGGATGATAACAGGGACTCGATAAATTTAATCTCAACTTGGAATATTTATTGTTACTGTCATGATCAAGGAAGGGGCAACGACCACTCTTCCTTTCCTTACCATTCCTTCAACCAATGAGGGAATCTTTTGATAAAATTGTCATATAATTAAAAATATTGTATTATATTATAATTTAACAAATAATTAAACTTTATATTTATTATAATAATTATTCCGTTTATACAATTAAACTAAGTAGAAATGGAATGCAATTAAACAACTATTTTTTTATTATTTTCAGCTACTTTTTGTGAGGACGATTTTTTGATTTAAAAATTATTCCTTTTTGTTCCAAGCCACAGGCGTCATATAGCAAAACAAATGCCTGTCATGACCAGCCAGTAGTGATACAGGAGAGGTTTAATTTCAGTGAATTTTAGTTTGTTTCCTTTTTTGTCAAATATTTCTGCTCTTTTCGAATCAGAAAAATGCCTCGATGCTTCATTAAATCCCTGGCACGATATACTCGGACAAACAAGCACAAAAAAGGTATTTATATTAATATATCTTTTCAGAATTCGACTCATCTTTGTAGACATGACAAGTTTCTCCAATTATTGCATAGTGTATTACTAGTAGGTATTACTAGTTTTGAAAAAAAATATATGAAAGTTATTTTTAATTTTCAATTATTGTATACGTATCTCTTTTGATTTAGATATTTATACTGATAAAATTCATGTATTTGTATGGAAATTTCTGTATGTGTAACCACGGCTTTATATTTAACCTTCCAAATTGAGAATTATTATTTTTTTTAATTCTAAATCTTGTTTTATTATTGTTTTTATTTTTTTGACTATTTAAAATCCCATATTATTATTTTTTATAAGAAAGATACGACTTAAGAAATTTCGAAAGTTTAATATGATATGAAGGTTTTTATATTTCACAATATGTAAAGTCATATATGTATATTTAGTTATTTTACACTTTTATTATAGACTTGAATTCAATATCGCGGGTACCACCAGCATTAATAACAAGAAAAAAGAAATATACAAAGGAAAATATGACAAAATCGATCAGTTTATGGAATTGCCCGAAACTTTCAATTGTCACTCGATATGGATTTCAGAACAATGACAACATGCTCTGGAATACAGAAGTCCCAGAGGAATTGGGATTAGATCCCATTTCTTCTGAAAGCAATAATAGCGAAGATACTTCGACTTCTGGGGAATTAGACACAAGTTCAAGAACATCTGATAGTTCGGTTGAGTTTATTGAAGAGATAGAAATTCCCACTGTTTCTAAATTAACAAAGTCTGAGCCAGATATTTCTGCCAATTTCATGGATTTTGAAACAATCGACAAACTGGTTCAATTTTCTAAAAATTTTCATCTAAGTTTTAATGGGATTGGAAACGAAAATCAAGAGCATCTACCAAACTCTTATTTATCCCCTGAAAAAATGACGGAAAAGACAGACAATCAACTCGCTCAGCCAAGTTGGAAACGCAATAAAGTATTGCATTATTGCCCCTTTTGTAATAAAAGCTTTGATCGTCCTTGGGTATTGAAAGGACATCTCAGACTTCATACTGGAGAAAGACCTTTTGAATGTCCTGTTTGCAACAAATCTTTTGCTGATCGGTAGGATATTAGTCTTTAAAAAATATTATTTGGTTCTAGATTTAAAATGATAAACAAGCTTTCAAAAAAACAATTAATACTTTTGTG
Source organism: Synergus japonicus (assembly GCA_900474275.1). Lineage (NCBI taxonomy): Eukaryota > Metazoa > Arthropoda > Insecta > Hymenoptera > Cynipidae > Synergus > Synergus japonicus. The sequence goes on from UCOH01004394.1 coordinate 55,672, forward strand.
TTGAGAAAAAGTATTCAAAATTTTGAAATGAATTAAAACAAAAATTATTACTATTTTACAGTTCGAACCTCAGAGCACATCAAAGAACGAGAAATCATCATGAATGGCAGTGGAGATGTTCAATTTGCTTTAAAGCTTTCTCTCAAAGTCGATATTTGGAACGTCACTGTCCAGAAGCTTGTCGCAAGTATAGAATATCTCAGAGGAAATGTTTTGAATAAATATTATTTGTAATATTGAAAATATTTTTATTTCCTGAAGAGATCTCAATTTCTTTTGTATTTTTATATTCATGAGACAATTTCAATAAATGCATATATTGTAAGATTTTAATTTCATCTTTAAATCAATTTAATTAGTTGTAAAATATGCGTTTTAAAAATGCAACTTTTAAACAATTATTTCCCCAAAAAGATTAGAAAAAGTATAAATGGTAAATGGCCTCATTTGGTCTTTTCTGATGATCAATGGCTCAATGCTTCAGCCAGAGGTGAGTCTCAGTTTCCCTTTTACGGGCATATGGTACTTTACCATAAGAGCAATTTAGTTTCCCCAATTTTTCACTTGCCCTACTGCAATAATAAATATTTTTTGCTAAAACTAGACCATTTACCCTAGTATAGACGGAGTCTATACGAAACGGAGGTAAATGGCCTATAGTTTTAGTATAAAATATTTATCATTACGAGCGTAAAGTTTGGGAAACTAAATTTACTCTAATGGTAATCATCAAATAAAATTAACTTTTGTACATTTTGATTTTGATTACTAAAAAAAGGCAAAACGACGAAACTGAAATAAAATGCGCTTAAACGTTTCAACACCCTTACGATTTAAATCTTTTTAACAATATATATATTTTTTTAATTTATAAAGTTAAAAACTGAGGATTGAGGCGATAAAAGACATATATATATATATATATATACATTCGCTTCAGGCAACTAGTGGTCAACTCACAACCAGTTGAAGACTTTCAGTACGCGGCGTGGCTCTGAGCCAAGTGCACGTTATTATTTTCTTTATTCTATTGTGTCTTTTGCATTCTTGTTTTCTTTAAAAACAATGACTTCTCGTGAATCACACACATTAACATCATAAAGAAAAAAAAGTTCCTCTATAGTGTTGCCTGAAACTCAAAAAAGTTCTTTTTGAGCAATTCCCATCATCAAATCCTGCGACATAATATTATGGGGCTCCAATCATACCGATTCTGCTGATGGAATTTAATCTACAGTCTGTTCACATACTGCATTCCTAAAGTTTCTTTTAAAACTTCGGATATCACACTTGCGGTATCTTTTTGAAGATATCTTTTTATAGGAACTTGGACATATATACACAAGCTGGATAATTTTGCTTTATGAGGAGCCCCTGATGAGCAGAAAATTACAAGTGGACTCTAGTATTAAAATACGTGTGTAGTGTCTACAAATGTATAAACTCTGATACAAATGTGTAGTGGCAAGTTGATTTATGATTCGATCTCTTTGCAGTAATGAGTGCAACTTAAGCTCTGCCACCAAGCAGACCAATTTTAATTCATTAGTGGGTCGACCCGTGTGACCCTTTGTGTCGTACCCGGTTAAGCGAATTAATTCGTTTGACTCAATCCACACCAGCCTTTTGGGAAATAGAATTTACTAGGACAATGCACATCAGCAAATCAAATCATTATCAGCATTACCTCTATCGAACGTAGAATTAAGTCCAGGAATTATTCTGCCTTCCATCATCTTGGCTGCTGGCACTGCGATGATCACTAAAATCTTCTTTTGTTCCAAAGCACTGGAAAGAAGAATTTAAATAATGAAATAAGAATCAAACCTTCCTGGTTGATCTACGTCATGAAGGTAAATATAGGATCAATTTGTGAGACCTATTATGTCTATCTATTTCTTCTAATTTCCTTATGTTTTAAGGAGAAGATTGTTTATATTATGCGAAATTGTGATACGGAAATTGGAATTATGCAGTTTTGTAATTAAAATTAAAATTAAAAGATATTGAACTAACAGTAAAAAATACGGAAAGAATTTAGTTGAGAGTAAATAGTAGTTTGATTTGATTGAATGAAAATACATATAAATATTGAGAGTCTATTTTTGGCACAGATATCTCGGTTCAGTTGACATACATTTAAATCTAATTAGAAATTGATGTAATTTATCTGGTAGGCCCTCTTGATTTTGAGGAACTTGACCCTAGTATTTTTTCTTATTCGTTACATGAGATTATAAGTTTAAAATAGGCGACTACGCGTTCAAGACCTCCAGGCAAAAACTTGGCATAGTGTCAAAGTTTTTGAAAGTGCTCCGAAGGCTTTGATTTATTTTTAAATATGCAGAGAAAATGTATTCAGTAAAATGTAGATGAGAATTATGTATAATTAATTCTCGTTACAATGGTTTACAGTTGCTGTAAAATTCCGATTTCAAAATTATATTTCATACTTGAGAGAAAACCTATATTTTAAAAGTCAGCATATTTACAAAATATTCTTCGACGTTTAAAACTTGAACAATTTTTAATAGTCTATTGTATACATTTTAAAACAATTTTAGTATAATGAAATTAAATATGGGAACCCGTGGATCCAGACTTTAACTCAGCAACGCCGAAAAACCGGTTTTTGTGCATCTTGTGTCGCAATATAATTTTGTTCGAAGAATGCAGTTGGAGAAGCTAATTAATGTTGTTTATTTTTCTCTTCAAGATACACTCGCTCGTTTATTTTATTGGTAATTGAGGGGTCTTTATTCTACAATCATAACCAGTCGGGAATTTTTATAAGTGAATCAAATCTGTGTCAACTAAGATAAGATCGGTCTTTACAAAAAGTCAGTAAACTTTAGCCTTTTTTACGTAAATTTATATAAAAAATACCAATTGTTAAATATTAAATAAAGCTTTAATTAGAATATTCCGATATTTTTTTTTAAATAGACAAAACTTTTGTATATAATTGTAGATTACACTTAACGTCTAAAGATAATATTAGCTGCGTCATTAAGTTAGATTATGGCTTTACCGTACAAAAACTTTTGTCGTCAGTTGTACACAGAAAGCTGTTTGAATTGGTACAATTTATTATTTGTTAACCATCCAAGTGAGGTCTAATGTATTTATAATTTTATTTTTTAAATTCTTCATCATTTTTTTAATCGTTTTCTTTTGGTTTTTTATAGAAAAGAATTATATTTTCTACTAAAATCTTTCCAGGACCAGTTGTATCCAACTCTTGAACTACAACACTTTTAAATTAGTTATCTGACAAGACATTTTAGATTCGAAGCTCAAGGGTGGCTACTAAAAGTTTTTAAAAAATCTAATCGATGCACTTCAGTTATTATCTGTTTTATTGTATCCTAAATTACTTCTGCAAAATACAGATAGCCTCTAACTTTATTTTTAAATTAATTATCTTTTTCCAATAAATACATTTTCGTTGTACTTTATAGATTTGATATCAACTTTTATAGCATGCAAGAAAAGACATTTTTATGACATCTAATATACGACATCATAATTCAAGTCCTTGAAAGCTGCCACTCCTTTCGTAACGTGGTTTCCAGACACCGAACAAACATTGTTTCTTAATATCATATTTATAGGGAGAGAAAAGAAATTGAATTTCTTATTTTTAGTCTTATACGCATTTGTCTTCGAATATCGAATGACCTTGAATTTATCAAATGATCATTTTATCTTTTACACCTGTTACAGCGAATAATGATAAGGAAACGTATAAATACAAACCTTTAATTAAAGCAGAATAATCTTAAACTGATCAAATGAGCAATTATTTATAATTTGTTATTTTACTATTAAAGCATTTTTTTTATTTCGTCTGGGTTATTCTCGATTCATTATGGAATTCAATGTGGTATTATAATTTGCGTAACTGCAAAGGTCACAAGTCAGCTGCTTTACGGAATTGATTACGAATTCGTGGAAGTTGAAAGCTATGTTATGATAGAGTGAACTATTATTAAAATTAATTCAAGAGGCAGATAGGAATTGATTGAAATAGAACTCTTTGATCGACCTAAACCATTCAAATTAAAATTTTTCTTTTGTTCCGGCGGTCATTTCTCCATTCTGGGAATTATAAAATGTGTTGAGGAAAAACTAGGTCCATTAAAACGACTAAACGACTGCCTACGATCATTAACACTAATTAAAATACAGTGGAATTAGTCTAATGATTTATTTTTCGAGTAATAAAAACTGAAGATAAAGAAATTAGTACTTAATACCAATTGAAGATAGAAAAATGTTTTTGCTTCTCTTAATTTGATTTTGTAATAAAAATTATTCATATTATGCATTCAGATGCAGTGGCTGACGGTAATGATATGTTTCTACGCCGGAGTAGCAAGAGCTCGCACAGAAGAAGATCAAGCCTCTTCTACAAATCAAGCTTCAACACCTACTCCTGTTCCAGAAGATGTTCTTCCTGAACAATGTTTTTATCAGCAACCTTCAGAATGTCCATCATCAGGCTCAGGGGAATGTCCTTGCAAGAGAATAGTTCTCTCAAATACAAATCCAGAAGAAAGTGCTGTATTGTGCTGTAATTTAAATAGTCATAAAGCATTCGAGGAAGGACTTGCTTGTACAAGTGAGTACTTTATAAAAATTCTCCTCCTTTTTGAAGATCGATATTCAAGAAAACAAAGTAAAGTTTTTAAATTTTCACCTTTTTTTCTACCTAAGAGAATGTAAAATCATTCAACTTTTAAAAAATGATCAATGTTTTCTGACAGAGATAAGAAAATAAATTTATAGCTTTGATTAACTTAAAATTTATATGTTATTTTTATGATAGCTGCTGAAATAAAAAAATGTTCATTAGATAAGCAACAGATAAGAATTAAGTCGACTGACTATTATGAGGGGTACCTAGAAGAATAATAATTTCAGATTATTTTGAATATATAGAGATTTATGAAATGTTGAAGCTTCTATATTACTTTATCTATTGATTGAATATTAAAATATTTTAAATTTCATCAGATTTTCCAGTAAATGTGTCATACGTTCACATTCGTAATGCCACCTTGGATGTGTTTAATGCAAGCGAAGTTCGATGGAGAAGACTGAAATCCTTAGCTCTAACTGATGGAAAAATAAATGGAGTAAAGGGTCAATTTTTGATGATGACGCCAACGTTGTGTCTTAATCTTTCTAACAATGGTCTCGTCGAAGTGGAGAATAATTCTCTAACACGACTTGCCCAACTTACAACTTTGGACTTGTCCTACAATAACTTAACACACCTTCCTGCCCTAAACACCATGAATGGTCGTGAATTTTTGCTCGATATTTCTGGTAAATAATTATTTGTTGATTACCTTTACTAGTGTGTAATACAAATTTATATTCTTGAATATTGCAATTTACCATTTTAATTCAGGTACCAACACTCTTTGGTGCCATGATATCTACCAGTATATCAACAAAACTGGAGAAAAACAAATTAATTTTAAGAGAGAAAACGAAACGGTTTGTTCAGCAAGTAAAACCTGGCATTGGTTCAATACTACAGAGCAAGTGCCTCTGAAACAAGTCCGTTATCTAAGTTTGGTAAGTTTATTATTTTATTTTTTACTATTTTTAAATGAAGGATCTGTTTGATAATTAATTTCCATTGTTCGTATCAGTTACAAACAGAATGTCCTAAAGGAGAAAACTGGCAGTGTCAGTGCAATTTTAGAAGACTGGATATTGTTGAAGGCAAACCTCCGACTTTAGCTGTAAATGTTGATTGCAGCGGAATCCAATTGACTGAATTACCTGAAAAATTACCTCGCAATACGATAGCTTTAAATGTTTCTTATAACAACGTATGTATTCAAACTTTTTGAATCATGTAACAAAACAGAGATTGTACATCAATTTATATGAGTTCTTCTTTTAGATTACTGTACTCGATGACTTAAGCACAAATTCATGCTATGAAGACATTCGTGAATTTTACGCAGATTACAACAACATATCCTCTATCAACACATTAGAAGGTTCCAAGTTTTTGGAAAATTATGCTCTTCTTAGTTTACGATACAACAAGATCAAATCGGTAAATGGAGATTTTAATCAGAGAATTATAGAAGAGATTAATTTCTTAAAGAAATTACTTTGTTACTGAATATTTTTAACATTGAATTACATTATATTAAATATTTTTTCAGCTTCCAACCTATATTCTGGCGCCTAATGCACACGACAAAAATTTCGTTAGTAGATTAGTGAAGCTTGGAGGAAACGAATTGCTGTGCGACTGTAACACCGCCAAATATTTAAAGGTGTGTATACTAAATTTAGTAATCTTACTTCTGAAATTAAAAAATATCAAATTCATTTATTTGAATTTTCAGGTGTGGCTCCAAACTCGAATTTTGGACTACGACGAAGTTCTCTGCGAGAACGTAAAAGAAAAAGTAGTGGACTTGGAACCTTCAAAAATGTGCGTATACCCAGGTGATTGGACTGACTATATTTATTACATCATCGCTACAGAAGTAATAATGCTGATAGTTCTCGTCACCAAAGTTTCATATGACTATTGGGTGTTTAAAACAGCAGGTTATCTTCCCTGGCCTGCGAGTAAAATGCCAAAATTGCCTTGTGACTGGTTATGCGAAACGTAATAACATTATTACCTGATAACTTAAAAATATTCTCTATACGAATTGAAATTTTTAATTTTTATACTCGCGTGCAAGATATTTACAAAAAAAAAGGATAGAAGATAGTTTTAATGTGCAACTAAATTATAATTTTGTAATATGTACAGTGTCGAAACTATCATGTGCCTTCTGCACAGATTTGTAAAATATTGATAAACGTTATAGGTTCATTATATTATTCATTATTCATTATTGATAGAATATGCCAGTTCAAAATTAAGTAGGATATGTAATTTATGTGAGGTAGGATTAATTTCTTACGTGTTTTTACTAGTTAGTCAATTATCATCTTCATCTAGCTTTTTATAAAATGGATGGACGAAATGTATCTCATTGTTATGGATAGTAACAACATTGTGATTAAAGACTTTATTCCTTTGTATTCACAGCCTTTTTCATTGTTTTAAAATTTTTCTTAGAATTTACTTTCTTCGATAAAAGAGTTTGTTTTTTACGATCGCCATGACTTTTACTTCTTTCACCGCTCTGTTTTTTGCTTTTACCACTTACCTTCCCTTTAATTTTTTCATTTCCTTTTAATTTTTCCTTACTCGATCCATTCTCGATCTTTTTCTCTAAACTTTGTGTATTTTCTGGTTTTTCTTTTCCACTGTGACGTCTTTTGTACTTCAGACTCGTGGCAATCCTTTGTCGTTTAGGAGTCTCATGCCGAAGTTTCTTAATTACTCTCTTGTCTAATTTCTTAATTGCAAGCATGTACTCTGGCACTTCGCATCCAGAGGCTCTCATCACTTCAGCAATACTGTAAAAGATTATTTGTTAAGAAAATATATTTGGTAAAAGCAGAAAGTTTCGAATTTAAATATTAAAAATTATCAAACCTTCTCAGATTTACAACATCCTGTTGTGTGAAAAAGGTTATTGCTTTTCCTTTGTGACCAGCTCGACCAGTTCTTCCTGTAAAATATTTCCCGAATAGTAAAAATGCATAAATCAAACAAATCATATGTAACAATTTCTTAAACATTGAAATTACTAAATATGTACCTATTCTGTGAATATACGAAATTGCAGAAGGTGGAAAATCAAAATTGATAACTAGATTAACACCCTTAAAATCTATTCCACGGCTCATTAATTCCGTACACACGAGAACCCAAATCTTTCCTTCCCTAAAGCATCGTACAACGTTGTCTCTCTAAAAAAATAAATGAAACATTTTAGTTTATACCTTCATGTAAATTATATTACATAAATCCAAAACATGACATAAAACTTACTTGAGTCTGAGTTCTGTCTGCGTGAATAACGTCTACGTTAATTCCATCATATATGAGCTCGCCAAAAAGTTCTTGGGCTCTTTCTTTACTTTGGACGAAAACCAACACAGGTGGAAATAAGCCCTATATCAAATGAAGATAATTTTGCTATTAATTTACTATTAACAAAAGGTATACTTGAGTTCATAGATATAGTACTTACCTTCTGGATTATATTCCGCATTGCCATTAGTTTTCCACTTTCGTCTCCAACAAATAATAACTCTTGCTCGATAAGGTCTGTTGCGGCATTTCTAGAATTATAAGAAAATAGTTTTAAAATCTTATATCCAAATAATATGAATGTGATAATTTAATTTCCATAATTGTACCTGTGGCCGATGGTAACTGTAATCCAGCCTTTGAGATTTTCTCTGCACCATCTTGTAACTGCAGGTGTATTCGTAGCGCTGAACATAGCTCGCCGAAGATTAGGATTCGTACAGGCTTTAGAAATTTCATTCAGCTGGTCACGAAAACCTCTTGTTCCTTCTTCAAAAAGCTTATCTGCTTCATCAACAACTAACCACTCCACGCTGTTAAAATAAGTTTTCTAAGATTAGATTCTTTAATCTTAAAATCGAATTTAGTTTTTAATAAAGTTCTAATAATGAATAAATAAATTATCTTACTTCTTTAATGAAATAGCTGGTGTATCTTGATTCAAAAGAAACGTGAGTCTCTTTGGGGTTGTGATTAGAATATCTGAAAATAAAAATATACATTTTAAATATAAGAATATATAAATAGATAATAGAATATTAACGGTTAAAACTTACCAAACTTATTTGAACTTTTTGGTCCGTATTGAGAAAGAGCTTGATTGATTTTACTAATGATGTGAACTCGAAAGCCTCGTCCTTCGCTGAGTTTCAGACATTCTCTGTAAGTTTGCTTTGCTAATTCTCTAGTGGGACTGAGAACAACAGCACGAAATCCTTGCTTCTGAGGTCCTTTCAGTTGATGAATTATTGGGAGTAAAAAGGCAGCAGTTTTTCCTGAACCGGTAGGTGCGCAAGCTAAAACTTCTTTAGCCTCTAACATGATAGGCATGGCTTGCATTTGAATCGGCGTCGGTTCAGTATATCCACAATCACTCATATTTTTTAGTAAATCACTCCCAACTTTGTAAATTGTCGATAGTTGTTGGAAATTTTCTATTGGACTTGGTACTTGACCGCCAATGACCGATATATGATGTTGATTTCTGAAATGATTGACCTGAAATAAAAGCGTTGGAATTATAGAAAAGTGCTAACTCATACTCAATTAGCAAAATAAAAATCATACTTAATAATAAAGTTAAACCTTTTCTTTATCTTGTTGTCGCTCTTTTTGCAGTTTCTCTTCCTCAGTCAAAACTTTCTGTTTCTTCTTCTTTTGCTTGATAACTTTTCCATCTTCAGACACTTTTATTCCATCGTAGAGAGTTAGAATATTTCCTCCTTCCGAATCATCTTCTTCAAGTTTTCTCTTTGAACGTAATTCTACGTCTTCGAACTCGGGATCTGGTTTTTCGATCTTTATTTCTACTTTTTCCTCTTTTACAGGCTTTTTTATCAGCTAGAAACATTAAAAATTATAATTTTAGTGCTGAACAAAAAATGAATAATATAGTAATACAGGAAATAGGAGTTAGTTTAGTTCTAAGATTAGGATTAAATTATTAAAACATTGAACTCTAATTTAATCATTTTAATATGATTTTAATGCATGTACACTTTTTGAGGTTAGTATTAGATTATAATTAAAATATCTTTGCAGCTTACCGAAAAACGCTCTGCATCATTTTTAAAACGCTGAAGATTGAGTTTTGTTCCAGAGGATAATTTCTTAAAAAGGTCGTACGTGTCCATATCTTTCTATTTGTATATTATATTAGCCGATATTGAAAATGTTTATAGAATACGGCTGAATATTCTCACATGTTGCTTGCAGTAAACAGAACCTCAAATCTTAAACTTGTCGATAAAACAGATTATAAATTTGTCCACTATTTTACCGACCGGGTGAAATGCGCGCGAATTTTATTTAATTTAAAAATTAATTTTCATAGATGATAACAAATATGTAATAAATAATACCTGTTCAAAAATGACAGGCAAACAAACGTTTTACGTATATAATTTTCTATTTTTTATAAAAGTTAAAATAAATAATTATTATAATACCATAATAAAATTATACTTTATTGAATTAGCAAAAAATTTCTGTAAAACTGGATTGTAGGGTGGTTTGTTTAAAATAAACTTATTTTTTTAGGGGAGTACATCAATATTAAATTATACTAAATAATAATAATCCTATTTTTATGAGAAAATCAATCTTCTGGCGAAAATGATGTGATAAACACACTTTCTTGTATGTGTATTAAAATTTGTTAATATTAATATTGTTTTATTAATGTTACATACAAAATTATTAAATAAAACCTATCTATGTACTTTCTAAAGAACTCTTTATTTACAAATATGTTTTAAAAACTAATTCGCGAAACTTTATTCTCTTTTTCTTGTATTTCAGGATTTTTCTTTTTAAAAAATAATGATTTGTGCTCTACTGTTACCACAATTCATGGATTAATTTTTATTAAACTGAAATTTGATGGTAAAAGAATTTTTAAAATTTCTTATAAGATGCGAATTGTGAACGCTTTCAACAATAGAATTTTTTTTTTTTTTTTCTTTAATTTTCAGTAGTTCCAACTTTCTAACTTATTATCGCACTGATGATTCAATTTTCAATATTTCCAATTTAATATTTGAATATTTTAAAAATTATACATTTCTATATTTAAAATTGTACAATAAAAAAAATGTATTTATTTCTTGAGTGAATGCAATTCTTTTCAGGGTACAGAATACGGAATATTAAAAACCGACCCTCCAACAGAAATCATAACGAACGTTGTGAGTCGTCCAGAAAAAGCATCTCTTTATCCAGTCTCCACTAAGTAGGCACTGTTACCCCTGTTATCCGACCTGGCTTCAAAGGCAGAGTGATTATCCGGTTCTTTGTTTCAGCATGTTCATGTATCATTTATTCCACACACTTTCCACGGCTCTACTGTCGATATGGATTACTCACTTCTCAGACACGCTCGTCTCTTGTGCACTTCAACCTCTCGCCTTTACAATCCGTCAAGAGCTTCAGATACACCTTACCCACACAAGTGCAAAATACCGCAGAAGTTGAAGCTGACTACAACCACTATTTGTTCTAGTCTCCTAAACTCTTAGCCAGCACCCGATTTATCTCACTCCAGACTTATCCAACCCCTTAGCAACCAGGGCATTCGCTCTTTGGGACACAGTGATTTAATCCGAGTAATTTTCATCCAACACCAAGAACTTTATTTCCCTTGTAAAATGACAAGGAATTACTTCTTAAATTCCCTTTTCGACTCTTTTCAAATCAAGAATTACAAAAATATCGCATTTTTTCTTAATTTGCATTCATTTTACTTCTCATCTTTTATTTGTATTTATTATTTTTTAGATGTTGAACCAATACTGCAATTTATACAGCATCTTCTTAATCTTCCAAGAATTTAACTTCAAAATGAGCCTAAAACGGGAAATTAACTGTGTATAATATGTAGTCTGTGTAATTTGAAGCAACTCTAAATGTATAGCTTTGCTCTTGAGTCAAGGCTAAGATTATATAATATATATTCCACTTAATCGTGCCGCAATCTGTGAAATTCATTCGAGCTGAAAAGACATCAACTTCAATTCACTCGACAATAATTATTGTGATTCAGCTCGGCATTTAGATATTTTGAGGAAGGATTTCGTAATCAGAAATACACATAGAACATGCAATCAACACACACACACACATATATATATATATACATATATGCATATATAAATAATAAATATATACGTATATATATTATCTATACATATACATAGAATAGGAGTCGAAGCTACGGTCAAAAGTGCCTTTGGCATTGAGTGTGGAACAGTAGAAGAAGAATAGGCCAAATGAAGTCTCCTAAATTTCAACACCCTCTTTACGGTCGCAAAACCACCCCCTTTCCAGAACCACCTTCCTCATCCTGGGTTGCTTCTTTCCCTCCAGCCAGAAGCTCTATCACCTCCTTCCTTTACCTCCTCCACCAAACTTCATCCCTTCATCCCTTCCTCCAGGCACCCTCTCGATCCTTACCCTCACTCTCACCCTCGTGCCTGAAACAAGCGGCGATGACGCGAAATCGGCGTGGGCCAATGAACTAGCTCCTAGCTTGGGTGTCAGGGGCTAGCTTTGGGCGTGGCTAGGGTGAGACACGGGGATGGTGAAGCGTGCCCCGGGGTGTAATATCATACCGCTGGTGGATAAATAGACGTGTGAGACGAGTGGGTGGTATGGTCAGAGACGGATGCTCAGAGTCAGTAGTCAGTACCGAACATCGGTCAACCTGTGCCTGAATGCGTCTTTATACTTTCACCCCCTTTATCCCCTTTAACCCCTTTGCCATTTTTTCATTTTTCTTTCCTTTCCTTTCTCTATACCTTTCCCTCTCGACCCTCACCCTTAGCCTCAACCTTATATATTCCAAACTCTCCCTCACAATCTCAGACTACACAGGATATATATAACACATGCATGAGATCCTGAAAGGATCTATAAGGTCCTCTCTTTGCGAATATACCGACAAACGTTTCACCAGAAAGCTAAAGTTGTCTTACTTCAGCGCATTTTCCGTTTTACGCTGACTTCGGTCCTTTGTTTTTTTGTATTTGTTACATTTTGTATAGATTAGCATGGATTAACGACTATATATAGTGAGCCACTCAATATATATTATTTTCAATGTTATTACTTGAAATTACGTGGTAAATAAAATAAGATGTTCTTATGTTACCTGTTGCATTAAGTTTCTTGATGTATTCGGATTAATATGAATACACATCATGTACACGTGATATATTCGATATATTTCATATTTTATGTATCATAGAAAGAAAGTCTAGTTTTTATTACATTTAGCATTTTTACAGCGTCTGGCATTAAATCTAAAAAGTCTTAAATTAAGCTGTACTAGAAACAAGCTGGGAAAAAAACTAGACTTTCTTCTGCTCTTTAAAATTGAATCAGTCAAATTCCACAGATTTTCAGTGACTCTTTTCTCACGATTTTAATCAGTCAAAAGGCACTGAAATTTTCAGTAATCGTCACTAAACTACTAAAAATTTCAGTGACTTTTCACTGATTTTCAGTCGGTTATTCACTAATTAAAATCGTGAGAAAAGAGTCACTGAAAATCAGTGAAATTTGACTGGTAATCAGTTAAATTTTACTGATTCAAGTTTAGAGAGTGTGATGTATATGTATATATTCGCAGAAATTTACCCTGAGTTGTATGGGGATTTAAAAAAATTCAAGTGACTAAGAATTTCATTTTAAAAGTATTTTATGGAACTTCAAGGCATTTCATGAGAGTTTGAGGATTTTAAAGGGATTTCAAGAGAGTTTAAGGGCTTTTAAGAGAGTTGAAGGGCTTTCAAGGGATTTCAAGATATTTCAAATAAATTTTGAAGATTCTTAATAAATTTAAAGAAATTTCAAGAGATTTTAACAAATTTTAAAGGATTTTAGTGACTTTTAAGACGTTTCATGATATTTCAAAATATTTAAAACAATTTCACGATTTTTTATTTTATTTTATATCCCTTTGACTCTCGCTGGCACAAATATGGGCTAGAACATATATAGGGTTCAAGAGATTTAAAAAAAGTTCAAGATATTTAAATAAATTTGAAGGATTACAAGATATTTTAAATGATTTTAAAGAATTTCAAAGGAATTCACGATATTTCTACATTTTTCAAATGATTTTAAACTCTCTAAAATTGAATCAGTCAAATTCCACTGATTTTTAGTAACTCTTTTCTTACGATTTTAATCAGCGAAAATTCACTGAGAATCAGTCAAAAGTCACTGAAATTTTCAGTAATCGTCACTAAACTACTCAAAATTTCAGTGACTTTTCATTGATTTCCAGTCGATTATTCACTAATTAAAATCGTGAGAAAAGAGTCACTGATTCAGGTTTAGAGAGAAGATTTAAAATAATTTTAAGGAATTGCGGGCGATTCTAGGGAATGTAAAAATAATTTTTAAAGTTTCAAGGGATATTTAAGTTCGCTAAAAAATTAGATAACAAAATAATGAAAAAAATTCATGAGTACTTACCAAATATTTTTCAAAATATCCTTTATATTATCCGGTAAAATTTGGTTCCGATAGTTTCAAGGTTCTGGACCTGAAAAAATAATAAAAATATCAAATATTACTAGAATTTTACAATCTTAAAGAATGTTTAAGCATATTCTTGAGTTATTTGATATCTGTAATAATAATAAATCCTATATCTTTCTGCATACTCATTTTAGTAATTTATTTACTTTAATAACAGTATAAAATATTTACTCTGTTCTTTTATGTATGTCTGTGGTTGTTCACCAAAGCACAAAGTACGAACTCACCCTTACACTTCAAGTCGTAATGGCTTAAATTGCTGTACGGAGCTGAAAGTTAATTACCCACTGCGGTCGTTTTATACGCACGTATGCTTTCTTTCTTTCATGTCTGTTAAAAAAAAGTATCTTTTAAATATAACTGAGGTTGATAATAAACGACAAGCTCGACAAAGTCTATTATTTCAATGAAAACTAGAAAAAAAAATGTTATTAACAATTAAGACGTTAATATTTCAACAGACATGTAACGATTTCTTTCATATAACTGCGGAGGCTATTAAGATACATTTTAAAAAATTGCATAGCCATAGATTGTGACGTTACTTTTTAATAAAATAAAGGTCTCCGAAATAACGTACAATTGGCCCAAAATTAAAAAAAAACTATAATTAAACTAAATGAGTAGCAAATAAACTATTGGGCGCCAATCCTTTCATGGGATATAATTAATCAATTTTGACCATATATTTTGCAATATACATTAAGGTAAAAGAAAAAAAGATAAAGATAAAGATAAGAGATAAAGATAAGGTAGTTTTGCAAAATTAGTCAAATTGATCAAGTAAAAACAACATCAAGATACAGCCAAAAGAAAACAACAAAAAAAAATAGAATAGCTCAGTCTTAATTACTTCTTGGTAGAGAGGGGTGGTTCTTTAATCAAAAAGCTCAAATTAACATACTAGAGAAATTAACAGAATTTATTAATTTAAAACAAAATAATCGAAAAATAAATAAATAAAATCTCACAATAAGATTAAATAACAAAATATATATACATATAAATCCAAATTGAATATTCATGATATAAAATTTATACACATCAAATTTCTCATAATAAGATATCAAAATTCGTAATAAAATTCATTATAAAAGGGGAAGGTCTCAAATCTACAATTAGGGTAATTTCAACTAGAATAACACATATAAT
>UCOH01004395.1:0-77574 GCA_900474275.1 Synergus japonicus
ATAATAATAATAATATAATAATAATAATAATATAATAATAATAATGCATAATTAATATATAATATACAAGATTCAATGGTGACTTGCATTATGACCTTGAAATTGACCTTCACGGCTTTTTGAAAGTCAACTTTGTTTTCTTAAATGGAAACCCACTTTTTTTACATCTGCAATCGATAGAGCGGAAATTTTTTCTAATTCATCAAAACTTTCGACAGGATTAACGTATGTTTTTTCTAAATGCATGTAATAATAACTAGATTAACAAATGCATAATAAAATTTTAATTTGCGAAATATATTTGAGGATAACAATGAAAATATTACAATAAGCTTGATTTTTTTTTACTTATATATAATATTTTGTTATTTTTTGCATTAAAACTGTTAGAATTGATGAAAAATCGGTAGAAATAAATGTTGTGCTTCAAATTTAGTTATGTATAAATCATATATTATTACTATTATTAATTATATATATATATATATATTATTACTGATGTAGTGATGAAAATATCCACAAATGTAATTTTAAAATTAAGAAAATAGAGAAAAATGTATTTTTATTCTAATACGCAAAATAAAAAGAGACATATGTTTTGACAACACTTTCAAGTGAAAAATGCGATTTTTGCGAAAAAAATCCGCTAATTTGTAATTGCAAAATAAAAAATATTTTAAAATTTGCAAAAATTTCTGCAAATTTCAATCCGAAGTTTTTGGGGATATTTTTTTATCTCCCATTTTCAATCTTTTTCTATCCTTAGTTTTAAACTTATTAATTTTCATATTTTGAAAATGCATAATAATATTTTAAATACAATATATAAATATAAAATATAAAAATATAAATATTATCAGACTGAATCTTCGATACCAGGTCCATAAAAATGTTGCTCTTATCCATGATGTCTAAAGCATCTATACCAATATCTAAATTAATTAATTAATTAATTAATTAATCAATCTAAATCCAAAGCTCAAATGCTCATGAATTCGTCAATATTTTGCTCGAATCGGCTTAAAATTTTGACACAAATCGGACATAAATTTAACAAATTTTCCATGATAAGAAAAAACAATTTTGATGCAAACAAAGATTATGTAGATAACTTGCTTAAAAAATAACTTTGATTTATTAGAGATTTCATACTTTAAAAATTAGAACAAAGGTTTGATTTGATTTCCTAGGGTATGAGAAAACATTCTAATGTGCAAATACTTAATTGCGTCATTTGCAAATAAAAAAAACTTTTAAAGGTGATTAATTAATATTGAACTACATACACATTATTGACATTATTATAAGGAGGAACAAAATCTCATTTAACAAAACAAATCTCGGATGTCAGTTTAAAAAAGAAGGTCTTGTTTGATGAACGCTAACTTTGTCACGCACAGAAATCAGGAATACAATTAAAGTTATCCCAAAAAATTCACCTTGAGTTCCATTTTTATTATCATCTCTGTAAATGAAACTGGTAAATAAGAGTATAAATAAAATGATAGTCTATTTACTCGTGGCAATGTCGTCATTAACATAACTTTGCAATTTTCAATGTTAAATCTATTTAAATCTCTATTCTTTGTGCTTGGCCAAAGTTACTGAAAGGAAAAAAAAAGTATGAAAATCCAAGTTCCACGTGGTTATAAGATATACAAGAAAAGATCGGTGTTGCAATAGGGAATAGGGGAAATTCACGAGGAAATACTTAGCCCGCAGCTTTTGAATAGGCACATCAATTCTCATTTGCCCTACGACAGCAGTACTGGCGGCTAGATTTAATAAATTTTACTCTATAGGTGCGATGCAAACAGAAAACATGCGACTTCCTCATTTATGAGATAGGGGAAAATCGCCTTCCAACTTGCACCAGCATCATTCGTTTTCCTTTAACGTATTTCGATTACCATCTCAATTTCGGCATGAAAATATTCAAAATTATTATTATTATTATTATTATTATTATTATTATCGTAAGTTTCATTTGGTCGAAAATCAAGTTATCGAACAACTACTTACCTTATTTTTTATTTATCCGAATTTTCAACTGACATCATCTTGTCCTAAATGCTGTTTACTATATTTTTTACTATATCGAATTATTATTTGACATAATTTTTATTTTCTCTAATAACCAAACAGAAGAATTAATTAATTAATTAATTATTAACTATATACTTACCATATATTTTATTTATCTGAATTACCCACTGACATAATCTTGTCCTAAAAATGCTGTTTACTATATTTTTTATCATATCGAATTGTTATTTGGCATAACTTTCATTTTCTCTAATAACCAAATAGGTTTTCATTTGCACGAATTCGCATTTTTCATATTTTTCGTTTATTCGAGTTAGTATTCAACTTAATTTCAATATTCCCGAATAAGCATATAATCTAATTTCATTCACTCTAGAGTCGCCATTTGTCATAATCTTCGCTCTTCCGAATCTTAATGTGACCGAAATTGCATATGACATACTACCAATCCATCATAACAATAAAGGCACGAAATTCAAAAATAGCCAATCAGAAAATATTTCAAATTCGAGTGAAAAATTCTCATTGGCCATTTTTGAATTTCATGCCTTTATTGTTATGATGGATTGGTAGTGTGCCAAATGCAGTTTTATAGCCAATGCAATTTCGGTCACATTAAGATTCGGAAAAGTGAGAATTGTGACAAATGGCGATTGGAGTGAATGAATATTAGGTTACGGGAATACTAAAATTAAGTTGACTACTAACTCGAATTTGGTTATTAGAGAAAATGGAAATTTCTTACGAATTTTGCGCATTTGAAGTAAAAATATTATCGGTAAGTATTTATCAGTTAGGTTACAAAAAATATTTTGCTCTTCATTTTGCTGTACAATTTAAAGTGGAAGTATTCTCGGTAAGTATTTATCATTTAGGTTACAAAAAATATTTTGCTCTTCATTTTGCTGTACGATTATATATGCTGATTCGGAAATATTACGAAATAAGTTGAATACTATCTCGAATAAACGAAAAATATGAAAAATGCGAATTCGTGCAAATGAAAATTAGGCTGTTTGTTTATTAGAGAAAATGGAAAGTTGACAATTCGGAATGAAGTTCTGAAACATCTCAATTATAAAAATTATGCAGACTTTGCCATTATTTATCCATTTAAAAATGTTCTGAAGTGCAAACTGGAAAATATCTAGAACACATTTTCGTGCAGTCGTGCAGCAGGAATAATTTAATGGCAGTAGCAGCAGTAGCTTTTCCACTTCTCAAACGCAGATGTACGAAAAAATACCCACACATTCAGTATATCTGCTATCTTGAGCGTGCGATCTTTAAGTTTAGGTTCGCCGCCCAGAACGGTCGATTAACTTACCCGATGCCTATGCCGATGTGGCAGCTGCTCTCGAAATTTCAAAGTCTTGAAGAAACCGAATCGCTTTTCTGCGCTCTCTTCCCCCTCTCTTCATCTTTAGTCTTCTTCAGTCTCCTTCAGTCTTCAACATTTCCGTAAGATTACGCAAGGCGCCTGTGAAAAAGTTTTCAGGTGAACACGACGCAAGATAGCTATTTATTATCCTATCCTACTAGCCTAGACCTAGTACGTATCCTATCCCATCCGGCAACGAAAAGCGAAAGAAATATAAGAGAGAGGCAAACAGGTATCTCGTTTTTAGAGTCAAGAATCCACCGGCCGATAAATTCAGGTCCTTTGTCCGCCTCCCCAATCCCTAGAGAGTCTCACGCGAATCAAATCCTACAGGTGCAACGTTTTTCATCTGTGTGGGAAAAGCCATCTTGTGATATTTCGGCCCTCGAATTATTATCTAATCCCAAAAGCCAACGCATAATGGTTCCCTCATGGTCATTTCTCATAAAGAAATGTCAGAAGGTCAAGAAAAAGACGTCAACGAAGATGGATACTTTTTTTTAAAAAAAGCTATGCGAGACAATATTCTGCAAATAGTTCTGCAATAATGCAATCATTTTACTATTTTAATATCACAATATAATAATGCTGCAATCATCATAAAATCATAATACAAAACTATGACCGATTTCGTATAAAATCGAGGACAGACTGGCCCTATTGATGTCACGGATTGTTTTGATAAACAAATTTTTTTCACGAACTTAAGGCTACATGAATATTCAAGTGAATTACACGCAGAAAAAAAAGTTTGTATGAATCAAATAAACGTATATTTGCCACAGAGCCAAATAAAAAATATCTTTGAATTCAATAAATTTTATTTAATTCAAAGATATTTTTTCTTTGATTTTTTTGATTCGAAGAAATTTTCTTTTTCATTCAGAGAAAAAATATCTTTGAAACGAATAAATTTTATTTCATTCAAAGATATTTTTTATTTGACTCTGAGGCAAATATTCACCTGAATATTAATATTCATGTAGCCCTAAGTTCGTGGAAAAAATTTTTTGATCAAAAACAAAAAATACGTGTCTCATATTTTACTTTGATAAACAATATATTTTAGCCCGAAACAACGCTTTTTTTAATGAGGTTTTTAAGGTTTTTTTTTCTTGAAAATTCGCTATTTTGACTTTAAACGACTGCCAATAACAAAAAAAATAAAAAAATACGTTGGGGAGAGAAAAAACAGATATTTTAATGAAAATTTGTTTTTTTGTTTCAGATAATTCTACACTTATGTGTCTTACCGCAAATTATCTTTTTTGAAAGACGTCTTCGAAAAAATTCTATTACCATCTTATTTCTCAATATTTCTGCACTCCCCTTAAATCAAAAAATCTCATGTTTTTGCATGACAATAATTTTGATCTATCTATTAATTTCTATCTATATATTACCAACTTATTTTCCACAAAACGCTATATATATATTTTTTTAAACCTCATGGAATAATTGGTACCCCAAAATGTTCAAACACCCTTGACTTGTAACTTTTTATACACCCCTCTTCCAATTAAATTTTCACTACTCGACTCTCTTATAAATGAAAAGCATTAAATTTACCGTAGAAGAAAAGGTTGAATGCATTAATTTAAAATTGAACATTAATTTGGTGAATCACGTATGACAATGCATAGCGAACAGATTCTAAAATTAGATACGTGTTTTGTGGCATAAACAGTTAGGTTTTCATCCAACAATTTAGGGCCTTCATCTATTCCACACGACGCCTGAAAGGCGGCTGACTTTCTTGGGGCTTTAAAGCGGGTTGGTTGCAATAAAAAAAAAAGAACACGCACAAAAAATAGGCGACGCCCTACATGTATAGGGCGTAGGTTTATCTGCATTAGGCAAGTATTGGTTAGCGCTAGGATAGGAAACTAGAAACCCGCAAACCGGTCTTGATCACATGGAATGCGAGTGTCAGACCCGCGTTGCCACGTGTGTGCATATATGCTTTTCCCAAATTCAAAAGTGCATTCATATGTGCCATATGTGCGCATGCGTGTTCCCATAGACTCTTCTAGTCCTGGCTCTATAACTTCCAACTCGTATCGCGATTCGAAAAGAAAACTAATCTTAGCACTAGGGTTCACAGGCCCTTGAACTACAGGAAACGCTGAACAGATAAAATTCCAAGTTCCACCAGGCAAATATTATATCTGGAAATAAAATAAAAATATATTAACAATATTAAAAAGAAAATTGTATTAGAGATATTTTTCTTTTAATTTGATTTTGACTCTAACAGGGGTGCCAATATTTTTAATGATTTTTTTTACTATTTTTTATGATTATTTTACTTAACAAAGCCAGGGTTGCAAAAATGGTAAATTATCCTCGGAATAATTAATAATTGCAAAAGAAAAATGGAAATTTAATTCAAAATAATTAATAATTACACGAGAAAATTGTAATTATGCTGTAATTAATGACAATGTATAATTAATTATTTTAATGCCATTACCATTTTTCTTTTGTAATTTATAATTATTTTCAGTATACAATTATAATTTTGCTATGTAATTATTAATTACTCCAGTAATCTAACTACAGTTGTAATTATTTGCAACTTTGTGAAAAAAGGGGAAAATTGGGTCAAAATTCTCGATTTTAGGGTTTCAAGGGGATTTTACAAATTTATGGGTAGACAAAAGGGGGATCAGGGAAAAAAGGGGAAGATTATAACGATTATTTCTTTCAATAATTTTTCCATCAAATAAAACAAAATGTTCAAAACAATGACAAAATAATTGCAAAGTAATTTAATTTTTCCATAAAAGGGAAAAAGGGTAAGATGATAACTATTATTTCTTTCAATAATTTTTTCCAACAAAAGAAAAAAAGTGTTTAAAATAACGACAAAATAATTGCAAATTGAATTTTTCCATAGAAAAGTTTTCACACACAATTTGCAATTTTTTATGAATAAGATAATATACCTATAGTGTTTATTTCCTGCAATGTACCGTTAAATTCACCCCGTAGCATATCCTGAAATAGTGGACGACCCTGACCCGTATATCGTCCGAAAACAGGAAGTAATTTGCAAACTGGAATGCCTGGTTTTTTTTATTTGCCAAGATCCTTGCGGGCGTCCTTCAGTGCTTTAGTCTATCCACCCTTTGCTGAATGGAAGCCTCAGGAGTCTCAGGACAATAATTGCCTTGAAACTCAACCAACTTTCTAAACCGAGAAGCCTTACATCATGGACCCTAAACTAGAGCATCTGATATAAAAAAAAAATACAACTTTCTAAAAAGTAATTTAGAACATTGCAACTGAAACCCCAACTGACACTAAAACATCTTTCCTTACTTATTTTATATTCTTTACTTTTCTCTTTCTACACATTCACAAAAATAGTTATTTTATTTTTTATTTTATTTTATTTTTTCAGTATTACGCTAGGATCAAAACCAGAAATATGTATATGTCTATAAAGACCCTTTTTTCCCCCTTGGTTCATAATATAATATTTTTCACGTTTTTGCAGAATCTCAAAAATGTAGGAACAGAAAAATATTAGAAATAAAGATTGCAAACATTTAAAATTCAAAGTATCCTCTCATGAGGGATAAAATCTGAAAAAAAATCCACAAGTTTAACAGCTGGTGGTTTCAGGTTCAAATCGCATTACCGCACCGGAACGATATGCAAATTTAGCACAATAGTCCCTGTCACATAAGACAGGCTGGACACATAAAAAATCCCCTGATTATCATGTTATTTTTGCATCGATAAAATATTTGAATAAAGTTAAAATTAAAATTGCAAAGTATTCTTAAACTGCATTTCGAATAAACGGATATTTAAAAATTTTTTATTTTAAAAATAATATTGGCGTTCATTAGAAACCCCTATTTTTATTTTTATTTTTATTCTTATTTTATCATAAATTATTCAAACATCTTAATACATTTTATAATAATTTATTGATTTATAACACTACCAAACAGGTGAACCCAAACTTCTGTTTGGTAGTGTAATAAATCAATAAATTATTCTAAAATGTATTAAAGTTTCTGAATTTTTGTCAAGTAAAAACAAAATTCCCATGTAAAAATCGAAATTGTCCAAAATTATGCGAAAATTCAAAAATTTGGAGAACTAGTTTTCCTAAATTTAAGTATACCAAAGATCATTTTTTCTTTTATGTAAATTAAAAGCTTTTAAAAATGAGCCAAGAACGATGTCACTATGTCAATTTTTTAAAATTGCAAATAACGTTAAATGTCAAATGTTTTGTAAAAATATCAATAATTTTCGAATAATGAACATTTTTTTTAAATTTCTTATACCTACTTATTTTAAAACTAGATATCTATAGAATCTGCTAGACTTATTAAAAAAATTATACAATTATTTCTGTGCATTCTACAAGGGCTCAAATTTATTGGATTTGAAATGCGTAAATAGTTCAATATTACCTGGAATGTAAATTATAATACAATTTTGCAGAAACATCATGATTATGATTTTTTATATTTTATAAAAATATTTTTCTCATATTTTTCTCAGAAATTAAGAAAATGTTCGTTATTTCGAAAAGTTATTGATATTTTTATAAAAAAATTCAGATTTGAGGTAATATTTATCCCAGGATTGAATATTTAAATCAAATAAAGTTCTGATTTCTTCATCGTCCAATTACGCATAGTCCAAATTTTTGCAGCAGAAATTTGCATAATAATCCATTTTCCTTCGCATAATTTAAAGATTTCCAAGAGCAGAAAAAATCGTCTCTATCGTTCATATTTTTGGAATATGATAAGCGAAAGAGATAAAATGAAAAAGTTTTCATGATAATTTTTCGTTCCTTGCGAGTGAGTCGTGCAACTCTAGCATTGCCACATGCACTCGATGATATCTATGCGGGCGTCTATCCTAGATATTTTGGACAGCCCTATTTTCCAAGGTCGGCTTCCCTTTTTCATCGTTCATAGACCCTTAGAAGCGATAGAAGGGTTTTTTTTCTAATGGTTAGTCCTTCGCAGGCAGCACCTGTTACCAACGGAGCGAATTTCCCATTCGACTATTTTAGTTTGGATTCTTCAACATTTTCTGAAATACCGTTTTAAAAATGAATTAGTATCGCCTGTTAATTAATTTCCTGTTGAAAAAAATCATTTGCCAATTTTAAAAATATTTTGTACTATAGATTATTATTCATTATAGATTTAGTTCTCAAATGATAAAGTTTTCAAATTAATTTGTTGCTATACACATATAACATTCTCTTTCTTAATTTGATATCATGCAATTTTTTAAATCTACAATTGTAATTTCAATAAATTATTTAAAGTTTTTAATTTTGATTTCTAATCATTTAAATAATTTGAAATTGTTACCCAAACGTTTTTAAATTAAATTCGTGATTTTTCTGATCCAATGCCAACCCTGTCTGAAAAAATATATAAAATTTAAAATAGTCACGTTTCAGTACATTTAGTCGAAAAACTAACAGGTAGCTCCCTGTCTCTAGTTTCAAACCAGTTTTGGGTAGTAACTAGTTACAAGTGACTAAGTCACTAGAAAGTTACGTTATTTGTAACTTTTAGGATAACTTAATTACTTTTTGTAAAAAAGGAACTGTAACGTAACTTATTTACCATTTTTGCAGTAACTTGTAACTTAATTTTAGTTACTTTTTTATTTACTAAACTAATTCCTGTTTTTTTTTTCAATAATATTTTTATGGATTATTAACATTTTTATAATAATAATATAAAAATAATAAATAATTTCAGTAATCTTATATTATTTCTATTTTTAAATTAAAAAATTAAGGAAGAGAAAAATTGTAACTGTAACTACTTACAGTTACAATTAACGTAACTTTGACCAGTTACTCAAAAAAAGTAACTTATCCAAAACTGTTTGAAACCAAAAAATAAATAATAGTACAAAATTTTTTTTAAATCCAACTTCATCTGCATCTGCAACGCACCAGCTGCATGCAGTAAATTGAGAGACGTTAATAAGGAAGAATTAAGTGTGAATTGGTCTTTTTCTCAGACCCTGCCTCTTTTTCTATTCCTATTACTATTTCGGGGGCTAGGCCCTCAACTCTAACGCAAAAGCAAAGTCCGCTGACTCTCTCCCCCTTCTGACAAGGGTCGTTCCCACGCACTTTTAGCCGTCTGGCCGCAAGTGTTTTATGCTATGGCAGCAAAAACCCGAAATCTATACCTGCATAACGGGTTGCTTCCTTCAGCTTCAATTCTTCAGCCCTTTTCTTTACTTTGCCTCGAACAAAAAATGCCTTCTCAAAAAATGGTTTCTGGTACCGTTATTCGTTAAGGGTATCATTTTATTTGCAGACTCCGCCTGTAAAATTTAAAATAGTCAATTGTAAAATTTTACAACTATATTGCTACAACATGGACTTCCGCAGAGTTATTCTCTATCTATGGCTATTCTGATTCTTCCGGTTTTACGACTTGCCAAACTTTCCCTTTAAATTTAAAAGGGTGACTTTTACGGTTACTATAATTCTAAATTGCAATTTGGGACCAGTCACGGTTTGCACCTTTATTGCCTTTTTTTTCTACGTTTTTTTTTTGTACCAAAGCCCAAACCAGTGGAAGGCTACTTACGTACAATTGCGAAAAGTTAGGGTTGACAGTAGGGTTCCGGAAATGGCATTTTACATTTAGAAACGAATTGCAGGACGTAAAATAGCAGAAAAAAAGGTTTTCAGACAAATTTATGTAGGACTGGAATTTCCCAAAAGGGTTTTTGCGAAGAATTTATGGACATGACTAAAATTCTTTTTTACATTCTTCTTATTTTTCGAATTTTCAAAAAGTAAAACAAAACTAGTTTGCTTTTTAAAATACAAACAATAGATCAAACAAATTTTAGGATCTTAATATTAAAATAATAAATTAATATTAATATTAAGATCTCTAATTTAAAAAATTTGATTTAAAAAACCAGTTTTAAAAAATTCTATACTTATTTGAATTAAAAAATAATAATAATTAAATATCCTATTTTATTAACTGAATTATTTTTTTACTGAATGCTATTTCTGAATAAAATGGACAAGAAAACTATTAAACGACTATATATAAATACCCCAGTACGAAATAAAAGTATTTGATGATAATTATCGCAGCCTTCTGCGGTTTTTTGACAAAGTTAACCGAGGGGGAATTATGGATTAGTTTCCCAGTGTTTCCTTCCCCGGAAAAATAACGGTAATCATTTGCCAAGGGGCTCTTGGTTCGCATGCTATGGTTCGTTATATGCGTGATCCGCTTTTCCTTCTTATATCTATAAAAAGCTCGTCGTCCAATTTTGCACCCTGAACCCTCGTTTAGAAACCGGATGTTGTGCGTGCTGGCAATAACGTAACTAGGCCAATGAGGGTGGTTCTTTTCCACATAGGGGCACTAATTATTGAAAGCAAATATAAAGAAAATATATGAAAATACATATGCGGAAAATATCAAGCAGTTCTAAATTTAGTTACATTTAATATATTTTTCACTTTTAATAACTATCTGCTATCGATTTTAACAAATTCGGGTGTAATTTATGCATAATTTTGTGAAATCTAGCCCTAAGCAAAACTAGAAAATTATACTTCGTATTGCATTTAAAATATATATTTCTATTAATTAATTAAAATTAAATTAAATTAATTGATTAAAATTTAATTATCCATTTTTAATTAAATTAAAGATAG
This sequence comes from Synergus japonicus, assembly GCA_900474275.1. NCBI lineage: Eukaryota > Metazoa > Arthropoda > Insecta > Hymenoptera > Cynipidae > Synergus > Synergus japonicus. The sequence continues at coordinate 11,130 of UCOH01004395.1, forward strand.
TAATAATATTTAGTGCAGAAAGGATCGAATCCTCGAATCCCATCAACTCTCTGAATTAGATTCTAGTGCTCTTTCCGCCATCTGTTTTTCGATTTAGTAATTATCAAACCGACTAATCAGATTATTTATAAAGAACTTTTATTACACACTTTTAATTTGTCAAAAATCACAAGATAGAAACATTTGAAAGTCTTAATTTACATTTCAACTGAAATGTAACGAAGCAAACAATAGAAAAAAAACAATTTAAAAAAAAACATTTAAACATTATTCTCATTTAGCTTTCGTAGAAAAATAGTTATTAATTTTTTCCTTATATTAAATCACATTTTCCACTTTCACCTCATTAACGTAAACTTAAAACACGTTAAACTAAAAAAGTAATTTAACTTGACAAGATTGAATCTGAAACAGGTTTTGTGTCTTTCGCTAGAAGTAGATTCATTTTTATAGTAATAAGTTTTCTCAAACCTTCTGGACTCAATTCATGTCTAGGATTCATCTCGATACCTTGAAATATTCTCTGATAGATTGCGGGACTCGGAGACACACTCAAGAGTTGTACTGCAATCCTGGAAAGCGGCTCATTCCCACAGAAATTTCTCCACCACTCAACCGGGCTAAAGTGCTTAGTACTTTCCCAAATAAAACTTTGACTGTAGGTCCACTAAATGTCTTATAATCATTCAAATTCGCCGATAATTTTACTTCATCCATTTTCATTTGGTTGCATCGTTGCCTCAGAAACTCAATTGCGTTAAAAAGATTCGTATCGTCAAGATCTGCACCTTTATATCTTGGATCCAATAAATTCGCGACTCGATGAATGGACTTAATAGCCGACTTCTTTCTAAGCGAAATATTTGAACAAATGTTCTTTTCATTATACAGAAGGAGAGTGCATTCTTTGCAAAATGACAAAAGTTTCATTTGAATTTTCGCAAAAACGTTCGGAAGAGTTGAAAGTAGAGCCTTGTCTACTTCCAAAGTCTTAATCTCTTCTGAAATACAATCCAGCAACTCTAAAACTCTTTCATCTTCGATCCGAAATTCTTTGTCTTCATCAATAATTTTTTGCTTAAACTCCTTCGGTAAAATCTCATCGGGATCTGGTATCATATCTACTTGAAAGGCGGATCTGTTGTTAAGAAAAATTTCCAAAGTCAGAATCGCATCCTGCTGAAGGACACTTTTCGCTTGTTCATTATTCTTTCCGCGATTTGATTCGTCGAGATTAATGGATAAAATCATCTCTTTAGCTTTCTTTAGAATCTTCTGTACAGTTTTTAGCTTGATTAAATCCTCGAGAAACAGTTTAAGGTCTTCTGATCCGGATTTACTAACTGTAATGTGCGCATAAGCATCAGCAACCATTTCGCAAGCCTTTGTCATGTTCGGTGCATCATCAGTAAGAAGAAGCATCAATTTATCGCTTCCGAGGTTCTCAATGACTTGCGGAATTTTTTTCACTGATTGTAGAACTCGCTTCTCTCTTCATTTGAGACAAGACATTTGAAGTAAAAAGGCTCGGGAGTTGTTACTACAAAATGTATCTCGCCTTTTGGACTAGACCAACCGCAAGTCACCAAAACGTAATTGGAAATAGTTGAAATTTTCTTTTGAACTGATGTCATCACTCGTTCGTATTCGTTGTTCAGTAAGTAACCACGTAAATCGAGCGAGTAATTCTTGAAGTTTATTTCTATGCTCCTCAGATGTCATCAAATTCATACTATTTGGAAGTGGAAGATTGGCTGTTGCAGTGCTTTTTAGTTTGGTAGAAGATAATGAAAAATTTGTGGTCGTGCTAGACGATAATAGACTTTCTTTGGGATTTTTTGAACAGTTCTGTACTGCTTTTTGAGAATTCCGACTATCAGGTGCCACTTTCTACTTTCATTTTCGGATCGAAGGTTTTAAAGCTTCGGTTGCATTGCAGACAGATATCTGAATCTTCAGGTTCTGATTCATTGGGAGCAGAAGATTGCGGAGTTTCTGTAATAGTCTCCATGTTAATCTGTAAAATTAAAAAATAGTTGAAATTTATTTCGTGTCAATGAATAAGACGAACATTTGCAATTTAAAAATTTTAAATAATAGGTGATAGGAGATATTGAAATTGGCCAATTTTTAACGCTTAATATAATATTGAAAAACTTACCCTTTGACATGGAATCTAGTCTGGATTATCTCGATCGAAAAGGCCAGCTGGTTTTCCTAAATTAAACAGAAAAACAGAATATTAAAAACTAAAAATTCAGGGCTAACTCTACATTTGTAGCTTTTATCGTTGTTTTGATTTTATTAACACTAAGTTCTAATTTTCGCTGAATATGAAAATTTAACTTAGAGAAAGGAAAACAGGGTGGCCACAAGATTCAATTTTTTCATTTCCCTGACATTTCGCTGACATTCCTCTGACAAATTTTCAGTAAAAATAATATTGAAATTTTTTTTCAATTTCGTATAATATCACTTTCAATATTTTGAAATCACTTCAAAATACTTAAAGTTTGTAAAAATCTCTAAAATTCAAGACAAACTTGGAAGTCTTAAAATTTATTGAAATTTCCTGAAATTCCTAGAAACATCATAAAATTCTTTAAAATTAATTACATATATATTAATTAATTACATAAACTCTTTTACGAATTATAAAAATCTCGTGAAATACTTTAAAATTCAATAAGGAACTTTGAAATTCCCTAAAATAGATTAAAATATCTAAATAAAAATTCTTGGAAACAAAAACCTTACAAAATCCTTTAAAAATCAAATTTTCTTAAAATTAATACAAGCCTTTTAAAATCCTTTAAAATACGTAAGAATCTAATAATTTCTTAAAACTTTTTAAAATTTCACAAAATCTTTTGAAAGTTAAAGAAATCTATTAAAATTGAAGTCCTTTAAAATGCCACTAAATATTTTAAATATTATACAAATCTCTTATAATCTCTATAAATTTCTAGAAACCTCTTAAAATCTTTTAAAATTATTGAAAAACTCTTGAAATCATTAGAAACCCAAAGAAACTCAAATAATGCCTGGAAATTTTGTATAATCTTTCGAAATCCTTGGAAAGTTTCTAAAATCTGTTAAATAAACTATAAAACCTATATAATATGCAATACGACAAAAAAAACATAATTAGCATAAATATCAATTTCTATTTTCCCTGACAACTACTCGCATTTCTCTGACTTGTGGCCACCCTGGAAAACAAAATTCGAGATTAGTAAATGAAATCACCTTGAAAACACTTTGAAATGTATTCGAAACAAAATATTAGTAAATTCAAGCATAATTTAAATACCTCTTAAGAATTTTATTCATTTATCTTGTCCCTTCGATAAGACATCAGCTAATAACTTGCAATTTTATTTAATAAAAGTTTTGAACGTTCAAATGAACAAATACTGCACAAATACTGACATTTTTTTTAATTCTTTATCAGAGCATTTAATTACTAAAACTGAAAATGTGGAGATTGCCTGTGCATTCCAATTGAATTACATGCATATTAAAGTAGTCAACTTTAACATTAATTATCTCTGCAACGGTAAGGTCAAAAAATTTGAAATGAATTTAGCATATAAATCATTCTATTTAAAAATAGATCCATTTTAAAAAAATTCTATGCCAGAGATCGATTTTGTTACATTCAACCTTAATTCTTCATAATATTCTTAATCATATAATAATAATAATATTATATGTAATAAATAAAACATAAATACTTTTAAAATTTACCTGAAATAAAGTGTTTTGAGTACACTCTGAAAGCCTTCAGCTGATTTTCATTAAGTTCTCCTCTGTTTATAACCTTCACCCATGAGATTTGCCTTTCCTTTGATAAAGCTATTAATCTATCTGCAGTTTCATAACAGAATTGGGTAGTCTATCTGTTTTCGCATTATATATATATAGTTTTGTACCTCCGGTTATTAAGCCCAATAATAGAAGGAATTCTGAAAAACGAGATTTTTTCTTCACTATTTTTATGCGATTGCAATTTACAACTCAAAATACAACAATGTTTACTCATTTTTCTTTTAAAAATCATACTTTAACACAACACAAGCAACCGAAGCAACAGTTTGTTTCATATTATTCACGCGAGTTCATTCACGTTTGTTTTGTTTACCAACTTCTGGCGGCCATGTTGATTTTCGGTTTACGTTCACAATGACGTCACAACTGCCAAGAAAATGCCAAACACTGATTGGCTGGATCTTTTCAGCAGGAAAAAAGCTGAAATTAAAAATTTTTAAATACAAATGACTTCTTAATGGTAATTTATCTTTAAAAATAACATATTTTAGGTAAATATTCAACTCGGTATAGGAAAAAATGTTTTCAAGTCAAATTTCAGTGAAAATAAAAAGATAAAACGTTTTTTTAAAACTTGTCGAAAAATTTCATAATTCTGATTGGAAATTCAACTTTGAATTTACAATTTACCATTTACAATTTCAGTGGGGGAGCCAAGGTTGTCCTATTCATTTCCGCAGATTCAAAATCAGTCGCATATTCATTACTCTAGTTTGAATAATTCTAGTTCAATTATAAACTACATAATTTAGAAGCTGATAAAGCAGTGTCAGACTTATTGTACTTTCTTTAGTCAGAGACAATCGATCAATCAAGCCAAAGATAAGTTTTTTCAATTTTATAAATTCTCTGCAATTTTGAGATTGCTCAAAATGGAACTGGTAGAAACCTTCAATTATTATTATTATCACCTAGCTGGTGAGTCTCTTATCAGTTTCTAAATTTTTAATTAAAACTTTTCAATATTAATTCGAAAAAAATAACAAATTTTAATCATTATATTAATTAAATTTTATTAATTTCATTAATTAAGTTTTATTCATTTTATTTAATTTTTTTTTATTAAGAGTGTTGGACCCAAGTATTAAGCTAAAATTTCCACTCCTCATTTTACTCAACAAAAATTATAGATAAATATTTTTTCGCTCTGTAGCGCTAATCTTTTTTCAAATATAAGACAGCGTACAGAGCGAAAAAAAATTTAATTTCGATATTTTTTGCATAAAACGAAGAATTCAAAATCACTTCAAAATTGAATATTTTTATTTTAAATAAAAAATATTCGAATTAATGCTACAGAGGGAAAAAAAATGCCAATTTTAATATTTGTTGAGTAAAATGAGGAAATCAATTTTTTAGATTAGAACTTGGCTTCAACACCCTTAATCATGAAAAATAATGATTATAATTAATCTTTCAGATCCTCGAATTAATGTTTGGTTTTTGATGAGAAGTGTGTGGCCAATTGTGTTAATTTTATTCAGTTATCTATATTTTGTGTTTCAATGTGGACCACGATATATGAAAAATAGGCCAGCCTACAAATTAAACACATTTATTAGAATATACAATATTTTTCAAATAGTCGCCAATATTTTTATAATCAGAGAATTTGTATTAGCTTATCCGGATCTCATGGCTTTTCAGTGTGTACCAGTCACATATTCCACAGATCCTCCAGCTCAAAGAGTATGTTTTTATTATTATATTTATATTATATTCCTCTTTAAGGATGTTGGAGCCAAGTTCTAATCTAAAAAATTGATTTCCTCATTTTACTCAATAAATATTAAATTTGGAATTTTTTCCTTCTGTAGCATTAATCAACTTTTAAATAGAATTATGTGTACAGAGCCAGAAAATATCTAATTTTAATATTTTTTATTTACAATAAAAATATTCAATTTTGAAGTGATTTTTAATTCCTCGTTTTATGCAAAAAAATATCTAAATTAAATGTTTTTTCGCTCTGTACGCAGTCTTATAATTGAAAAAAGATTAGTGCTATAGAGTGAAAAAATATTTAACTATAATTTTCGTTGAGCAGAATGGAGAATTGAGTTTTGAGCTTAACACTTGGATCCAACGAACTTGATTTCCTCATTTTACTCAATAAATATTAAATTTGGAATTTTTTCCTTCTGTAGCATTAATCAACTTTTAAATAGAAATATGCGTACAGAGCCAGAAAATATCTAATTTAAATATTTTTTATTTAAAATAAAAATATTCAATTTTGACGTGATTTTGAATTCCTCGTTTTATGCAAAAAATATCTAAACTAAATTTTTTTTCGCTCTGTACACAGTCTTTTATTTGAAAAAAGATTAGTGCTACAGAGAGAAAAAATATTTATCTATAATTTTCGTTGAGTAAAATGGGGAATTAAATTTTTAATTTCTTATTAAAGGTCCAACGCCCTTAATTTTTTAAAATTATTTTATTTATTATTTTTAATTATTATCTATTAATTCTTACATTTATACTTCCAGGCATTGACCGCATGTTATTACTCGGCAATATTGAAAATAATTGATTTAGTTGAAACAGGAGTATTTGTGTTACGAAAGAAGAATAATCAGATTACGATTCTGCATTTATATCATCACTTGAGTACTGTCTTGATCGCTTTCACTTTTATAAGATATCTTGGTGGAGGAATGGCTCTATTCTTTCCTCCACTAAATTGTATGGTTCATGTGATTATGTACTCGTATTATTTATTCAGCAATATAGATGGCCCAATTAAACAAGTGGTTCTTCCTCTGAAACGCTACGTCACTATTGTGCAAATGGTAAATATAATTTTGGATTATTTGCTATTTTAGACAATTTTTTATTGACCCCACTGTTGGAACTTTGGAAGGGGTCAATAAATATAAAGATATTATTTAAAATGTTATTTAAAATATTATTTTATTTTCAATATTATTTATTTCCATAGACAATATTTAAATTTTTTCTTGGAACACCCAGAAAAAAGTTTCTTTGAATTAAGGGCGTTGAACCCGAGTGTTAAGCTTAAAATTTAATTCTCCATTTTACTCAATGAAAATTATAGATAAATATTTTTTCTCTCTGTAGCACTAATCTTTTTTCAAATAAAAGACTGCGTACAGAGCGAAAAAACATTTAATTTAGATATTTTTTGCATAAAACGAGGAATTCAAAATCACTTCAAAATTGAATATTTTTATTTTAAATAAAAAATATTTAAATTAGATATTTTCTGGCTCTGTACGCATACTTCTAGTTAAAAATTGATTAATTCTGCAGAGGGAAAGAATTCCAAATTTAATATTTGTTGAGTAAAATGAAGAAATCGAATTAAATTAAATTAAATTAATTTAATTCAAAGAAATGTTTATTTGATCCAAAGAAACTTTTTTCTGGGTGAAATTTTCCCATTTGAAAATTCTCGTACAGAATTCATTTTTATTTTTTTATTTTATTCTAGGTACAATTTGTTCTAATGGGTATCCAACTTTGCATAGGAATGTTACCATCTTGTCCAGTTCCGAAGACGTTTGCCACTGTGATGTTAATAAATATAATACTTAATTTCTGCTTATTTTATAACTTTTATAAAAAAACGTATTTACAGCCCAAAAATAAAAAATAGATAATTCAAAACCACTAAAATTTATTGTACACACTCTCTTCTTTTATAATATAGAAACTTAAAAAAAAATGACATGACGAGTCTCTGAGCTCAGATATTTACTGAACTTAAAAGTATACTAAAGAAAAGAAAATTTCCAACAAAATGCATTTTACAAATTCCACTGTTTACAAGATTTACAAGGACAAAAGTAGGTGAATATGCATGATAAATTCTGATTGGCAATTCAAAAATTAATTTCATTTCAGTCAAAGACAAACTCGCAAGTTTACATAAATGGGGTCAGTGCTGGACGTGAAGGCAGTTGATTGAGAGTGATTATTAATTTGTAGAGTGTTAGAAGTAAGAATTTTCCGAAGTCATATTTTTCGAACTTATATAGCCAAATAATTCTCAAAATGGGACTGTTAGATTTATACAATTTTTATTATTACGAATTGGCGGGGGAGTTCAATTTTAAAAAGTTTTTAATTAAAGGATAACAATTAAAAAACATTCTACTTTTTTTTCAAAATAATAGTATAATTTATCAAAGAAATGGACATTCTATAATCATACACTCAAAAATATTCTGGATATATCAATAAAATATTAGATCTACTCTGTTTTCGGAAATTTTCACATTTTTATAATTTGTTGAGAATGACAATTACATTTTTCAAAAACAGAAGTTCCCCATTTTACTGTTGCCATAATAAATAAATAATCAGAAAAGTTTTAATTAGAAAAAAATTACCAGACTTATCTAGTAATTTTAATGAGAACTTTTTTTTAATGTAGTTTTTTCCAGATCCTCGAATGTTGCAATACTATCTCCTGCGAGACTTATGGCCCCTTGTGCTAATTTTATTAAGCTACGTATATTTTGTTTTTCAATATGGACCTCGTCATATGAAAAATAAACCAGCCTATAAACTCAAGACATTTATTAGATTATACAATATATTTCAAGTGGTTGGAAATGCTTATGTAGTAAGAGAATTTTTAGCAACTTATCCGGATGCCACTGCTTTCCGTTGCCTGGCAGAAGATTATTCCTGGAGTCCTGAAGGCCTCAGAGTACGTATTATAAGATTTATTTATATATTACTATAGGAACTGTTTTTTTTTTTTTAATTAGTTCTTTACTAGTTATACAATCAAAATTATAATATTTTTATTATAAATCAAAAGAAGTACAGGAGGGCCACATATTAGGGAAGTCAGGGAAGTTTTAACAGATTTTAGAAACTTTCCAAGAACTTCGAACGATTATAAAGAATTTCCAGAGATTCTTTGAAATTTTTTGGGTTTCTAATGATTTAAAGATATTTCCAATAATTTTAAAGGATTTAAAGAGATTTTTAGGAATTTTAAGAGATTACAAGAGTTTTTTATAATATTGAAAATATTTAGTGGAATTTTAAAGGACTTCAATTTTAATAGATTTCTTTAATTTTCAAAAGATTTTGTGAAATTTTAAGAGATTTTAAGAAACTTGGAAGAGTTTTATAGAAATTTTAAGTATTATACTATTATAACTAATCTAGTGCAATTTAAAAATATTTTTAAAGGCTTGTAAGAAATTTAAAAAAATCTTACAAGATTCTTATGATTTATAAAAGATTTTGTAGAATTTTTTGGAATTTCAAGAGGTTTTCAAGAATTTTAAGAACCTTGTAATTTAAAGAAATTTTGACATTTTTAAAATGTTTTTAAAGACTGAATATTCCTCAAAAAAATTTCAACAATTATTTTTGATTTTTAAAAGATTTTGTGATGTTTTTGTTTTCAAGAATTTTTATTTAGAAATTTTCTTGTATGTTAGCGAATTTCAAAGTTTCTTATTGAATTTTAAAGGAATTAACAGTTTTTCATAGAATTATAAAGAATTTTAAGAAACTTGAAAGATTTTAAAGAAATGTTAAGGGATTATAAAATATTCTCGTGGAGTTTTAAGAAATTTTGATTTCTTAACAGTGATTTTAAGGGGTTTGATTGAAATTTTAGACAATCTTACAAGATTTTTATGATTTTTAAAAGATTTCGTAGAATTTTTTGGAATTTCCAGAGGTTTTCAAGAATTTTAAGAGATCTTTACGTATTTTAAAATGTTTTAAAGTTTTCCGTGAAATTGTAAAGAATTTTAAGAAATTTTTAAAAATTTTAAGAACTTTTTACATTTTAAAAATAATTTTAAGGAATCTAAAGACTTTTTCTCGTGGAATTATTTAAAAACTTTATTAATTATTTTTGTTTTTTGAAAGATTTTGTGAGAATTTTGTTTCCAAGAATTTTTATTTAGATATTTTAATTTATTTTTGGGAATTTCAAAGTTTTAAAAAGAGTTTATGAAATTGTTAAGAATTTCATGGAATTCTAATAGATTTTAAAGAATTTGTGATATTTTATGGGATTTAAAATATTTTACTCAAATTTGAATGTTTCTAGGAATTGAAAAAGATTTCAGCGAATTTTAAGGGATTTCAATAAGTTTTCAATAATTTTAAGACATTTTGACGCATTTTAAGAGATATTAAAGTTCCTCGTAGAATTTTAAAATATTTGAAAAGATTTGAAAAAGATTTTGTGAGATTTTAAAGAATTGTAGGAAATTTAAAAGATTTTTAGGATTTTTAAAATATTTTAAGTTTTTTGACGAATTTGAGGTATTTAAAATGATTTTGAGGAGTTTTAAAACAATTAGTGAAGATTTAAGGGTTTTCATGAAATATTAACAAATTTGAAGAGAAAATTCAGTGAAATAAAAAAATTGAATCTTGTGGCCTCCTGAAGTAGCTGCACATAATTATTTACTGCAGCAAGATCACAGAAGAAAAAAAAATTCTGCTCAACGAAAATTATAGTTAAATATTTTTTCACTCTATAGCACTAATCTTTTTTCAAATATCAGACTGCATACAGAGCGAAAAAATATTTCATTTCACTACTTTTTGTATAAAACGAGGAATTAAAAATCTAATTTCAAAATTCAATATTTTCCTTTTACTACAAAAATATTTGAATTAGATATTTTCTCGCTCTGTACGCATAATTCTAATTAAAATCTAATTAATTCTACAAAGGGAAAAAATTCCAATTTCAATATTTGTTCAGTAAAACGAAGAAATCGAATTTTGAAATTAGAACTTGGCTCCAACACTTGGCTCGGATGGATAATCGTTCATCATTTTGTAATCCACTAATTCCCCAAAAATTCTGTTTACAGGTCGTAAGGGCATCGTACTTCGGAGTTATTTTAAAAATAATTGATCTAGTCGAAACAGGAGTGTTTGTGCTGCGAAAAAAGAACAATCAAATTACATTTTTACATCTCTATCATCATATAAGTACATTAATGATCGCCTTTATGTGTGCTAGATATCAATCGAAAGGATCAGCGGTATTTTTTCCTATTTTAAATTGCTCAGTCCATGTAGTGATGTACACGTACTATTTCCTGAGTAGCTTTAGTGGAATTAAACATATAACTTCGCCCATAAAACGCTACATAACTATTATGCAAATGGTAATACTATTATCTACTATTATATAATAAATTCTGTTCTCAGGATTTTAATAACTGATATTTTATTATATTTCAGGTACAATTAGTACTTCTGACTATCCACACCTGTATTCTTGGTCTACCAAGCTGCGCCTCTCCAAAAATAGTGGTGTACTTTATGAAGCTCAATTTATTTTTAAACTTCACATTATTTTATAACTTTTATAAAAAAGCGTACTTGAACAGCCCAAAAGAGAAAAATAAAAAATATTGAACTCTTTGTTAGATTTCAGTCTAAAACTTTTCGACTGTAATTTCCAGAAAACAGAATTTTATTTCGTATTCTGAATTAATTTTTTGTAATCAGACATGAACGAATCTTTATAATTAGTAACAATGTATTTATAAATTTATCATATTGTTGAAAATTGAGGAAAAAGCGGAATATTTTTTTCCTGGTTGCCAAAGGTTAACTAATCTCTCATTCAATATTGTGAAAACTATTTGAATATACATCGAACACGTTTGAAAATTCAAATAAAATAACATTTTAATTAAAATTTAAAAAGAATTCTTTCACTTGTTAATTACATGATTTGAAATAAAAACGTACCTTGAATAAACAGATATTTTTTTTTTATTTTTATACCTCAGACGAATTATACTAATTTACAGTGAGAAAAATAGGTTTTGACATTAGGCGTTGACAATTATTATAAATCATTATTTTATTCTACAATAAGTTAGAGTAAGGAGTAAGAAAATTGCACACCTCAGTTATTTCCACGATCGAGTAATTAATTTAAAAAAATTAGTGAATTAATGATAATTTTTCTAAAATTCAATAAAACGGCAAATTATAATTTAAAATTTTATTCGATTGTCAAATATCTGAGCCTCTACCTTTGAAAGTCAAATTCTAGTCTTAAGTATTTCCCACAAAATATAAAGAGAATACTTCTGGAAAAAATAAATATTTTTTTTTATTTTTACTTATTACATTTTGACCATTAGTTTTTCGATTAAATTTAACGATTACAATGATAAGGCCTAAATTTTTTTCTCACAATGTGTTGACTAGGAAATTTGAGAGATCACAGGTAGAAATGAAGTGCCACTTGATTGACAATAAATTGCACTGAGTAGTAAAATCAAGTAGAATTTAAAAAAGTCTCAGCTTTATAATTAAAAATGATTAGAGTTCCTAAATAATTGTCCTAAATTAGTAATTTCACTGCACACTCAATATCTAATCGCCGCATAAAATAAAAAAGTAACAAAAACGCTAGATATAAGAAAATCCGAGGAGGTATACAATATATTAACAATACAATAATTAAGCTGAACACATTGATGCGAACAAAATCGTAGACGACAGTGGGCAGTATTGAAGCTAATAAATATCAGCCAAAATGACTTCTTACAATTGAAAGAGGCAGTTTAAAATAGATTCTCTTCGATATTGGAACTTTATATTTATCAGTCAAGCTGCTGTGCCTTTGAAAAGCAAAAGCCTTCAGCTCAATGAGAATCCGCGAAAAATAAATAAAAATACTGAGTGAATAATTGCTTATTAAATTTTCAATAACTTATTAAAAACACTAAAAACAAAAAAGACTTGCAATAAAGATTTGTAATATCAAGAAACAACAAATTGTGCCAAAATTCAATACATTAATACTTAATAGTGCGTATAATTATTTTTAAATTAATATAATACTCCGTGCACAAATTTCTGATCCTCCATTCTGGATTTTATGCCAAAAGATTAATTTTAGGTTTTTCTAATAATTATGTTTTCAATATGATATTTTCAGATTTGGTTTTTCTATCTAAATTCCTTGAATGGAGGAAATCTCAGTTTTTAAAATTTATACATAATCGCCCTTTCCAGTCAGACGAAAGTATAATTTCGTCTTTTAAGTACATATTAATTATAAAATACATCTTATACCTGATATTGTAAATATCCATTCGTTGTAAAATCATAAAGCTACTGATTGTTATCTATAATAATTTACATTGAAATATACAGCACTGGTCTCAAGCCCAATAACAATTAGATTATGATTCGATTAAAGATTACTCTTCTACAAAATTTCAGCCAAGTCTACCTATACCCGGCTCGTATTTTTCAAATATACTTGGAGTCGGGCTCTCACAAAAGCAAGAAAGTTGTGTATATATCACAGAATGCAAAATCTAATCACACAAGCGTTTGGTAAAATCGACTGCATACTGCTTATTAGGCGTTGCGAATATATATTAATTTATTATTCATTATTTATTATTAATTATTAATAAGTAGCTTTTGGCTGGTATAATACAGACGGAATTTGATGGAGATTTTTTTAACTCAAATTTTTAAATAGCGCTCGTTTAAAATTCCATTTTAAAATTTCCTGACAATCTGAAGCATTGATAAATTGTCAGGAATCAATATTAAATTTAAATACGATTCGAACTTCACTCTTACGACATCTAAAAGTTTCAAGCCAGTTCGGAATTTGAATCGCCTTAAATTTGAACGCTTATAAATGCAAAAGTTGAACAATTTTAGAAAATTTTTTACTTGAAGGCTAGCAATTATGAGCGCTTTAAATTTAAAGTACTTTTAGTTTTTAATGCTTGCTACTTTAAAAGCATTAAATTCACTTCGGTTTCTTCAAAGATTATTTGTTTAATGACTAATTAAAACACCAACTCAAAAGATTTCAATTTCACTAACTTTTGACAAAGGATTTTTCCAAATCAAATAATTTACTTATAATAATGATCATACAAACACAGATAACTTATTTGCTATTAAACAAACGCCTCATTTGACTTTTTAGCGAAACTGTTGGTGCGTTTCGACTATTTTTTAAATCATAATTAAAAATCCTGATTAAAAATAGAAACGACTAGGGATTATAGATGAAACAATTAACACAATAGTCTTCAAAATGAAGTTATGGGAATTAAAAACTTGATAGATTGTATAACAATATGAAAGTTTAACATAAACCGTTCTTGAAAAACGATAAGAACAATATAATTATAGTTTTTGAGAGAATAAAGACAATTTGATATAAATTATAAATTTGAAACTAGAAAAAATAAGACCGAACTACGTTCTAGGCGCTTTAGTCGGCCGATTGACTGTTTGGTTGCATTTGCATTGCTCATTAGCAATAGCGTTAGAATGAACGCGAGACGTGATATGAGGCAAACAACAAAGAAGAGTAGGGCCACGAAGACTTCCGGCGAAACCACTTCGGCCCAGGAAACTGTGAGCGCAGTTGTAAAGTCGAGTTTGTAGAATTAACACATCGTCGAGGTCTTCCTCACTATGGAGAAATATATTTTTTGTAATTAACTGATAAATTAAAATATACTATAATTAAATGGGATTACAATTTATAGCAAGAAGGATATAACAGAAATAATTCAAGGAAATAATCTTTTCCTGCAAAACGTGGTGTCGCAGACGAACTTGTGCCATTATTTATTTCCTAGCAATATAAATAAACAATAAGTTCCAATTCTTGATCACGATTTCTTCGTCATAACTTTAGAAACAGTTTGCACTTTTATAATTATTAATTCTTTTTAATCCAGTTTGCATTATATTGAATTATTTCGTTGCACGATTTCCTAACTTTAAATCTTTTTTTTTATTTACGAAAAAATTTATTTTCAGCTTACCTCGCTGCAGCGAGAAACTTTTGGAAAAGCCTGTTGGGGACAGTCCGAGGCCGATCAACGGCATCGACATAAAGATCAGTTTCTCTGTTATACAGATGCAAAAAGTCTGACAACTGCTTAGCAGTTACGGCAGCTCTGTCTTTATCACTCAGCTTACTATTTGGCAACTGATAAAAACAGAAAATATTCGTAATATATAGAAAAAATTAATCATACAGAAAAAATAAATTAGCTCAAATTTCAAAACTCACAGTAAATAGAAAAGGCATTCTTAAATTACTAGACGATTGCTGCAAAAACTTAGTGACGAGATCGCAACAAACTGGATCCGCATTTGGTTGAGATATTTTCCGTAATATAAATCCTAAATATAATCCGAAGGCTTTCCTTGCCTCTCCAGGGCTGAAAGAATAATATTTTTCGTTAATATTTCTGCCCGTTGATTTTTCTGATTTTTAAATTATTATTTCTGACTACTTAGAAATGTCAAATTTTCAAAATTGAATATTAAAGACCTTAATTTGTTGCCTTCTTGCATTAATTGCATAACTTGAGCTTTGTACTTTTGACTATCAATATCGATATTCTCCTTGCTGTCTCCTCGATCCAAACTTTCTTTGTGGCCTTTCAAAAGTGCACGTTCGTACCTTTCGTATCTGAAAAAATATTAATTTGTAAAGTAAAAGTGGAAGTCAGATAAATGATGAATATCTTTCAGATAACAAATATCTTTTGAATCCATTTACCTGGATAGCCTATCTAACTTGACTTCTGGAATTATGAAACCTGTTATACGACTAGCTGCTGGAAATAGCTGCTCATGCAGCATTAGATTGTGATTTGTATTAATGTGCTGTGGTACTCTTCCCGGACCCAAAGGATCCGTAACTACTGGTATTCCTGTGATTGGATCTATAAGGTAAACATTTATCAAGATCATACAAAGCAGATTATTAGTGCGAATTTGATAAAAATCTTCAAATATAAATATTTACACAGAATTCTCAGGATGAGATTATAATCGTAACGAATCAATTATTTTAACCATTACTAATAGTATATCAACGTAATAAAATTATAAATAAAAAGAGCTCACCTAAATACTGAGCATACAATTCCCAAGACTTTGGGCTAGGAAAAATGCGAACGAATCCACCCCTTCGTTCAAATTGCGCTTTAGCAGAAGCAACAATTCTCTGTTGTTCGGAAGTAAGACCCGTTTTGTTTAACGAATTCTTTGAGGTAGTTTTCTTCTTCTGAGGTAGCGCCTCAGCTGAGTGAACTCTTCTATACTGTAAGATGAAATAATTAAATTTTCACGCAAGATCGAGTTTATTCTTTAGCATCAGAAAAAAAGTACAAACTGGGACTTACACTAGTCATTCTTTTAGTAGGATTTGTAAATTTATTGTGACTGGCAGCCTGAGGTCTAAGGATAGGATCGACAGCGGGGATGCCGACGAGGGTAAGCAGATCCGCGATTAAAGCAGATTTCACTCTCACGTCCAGTGGAGAGTCACAGCCCAAAGAGGGAGTCAGATTTACTTCCAGCAACCAGGGTTTTAAGGTCTCGTCGATCAGGATGTCAAATCCAAACAATTCTACAATAATTCATTCTCTTATAGCAAGATATAAAATAGGAATTTCAAATTTATTCAGATTTTTCTTGAGATTATTTTGATAGAAAATAAATTTCAAATCTAATCTGCACAAGAAGCTCACAGAAATTAGTTTCTGCATTTCGAACAATAATAATTCAGTAAATATATTATGTTATAAAGCAAAACTAATTTTAAATCTCTCTAAATGGGATTGGAATCGTAGTAAATATCATGGATAAATGTTTATTAGCCAAAGAGGTGAAAAGTTACCAAAACAAGCATCCGGATGTTTTACAAATTGCTTGATTCCGCTGACTATGCCAGAAGCTGTGGCAAGAATAGATTTTATTATGATATCCTCGATCCGCTGCATCAGCAATTCTGTATCCTGACCAGTGGAACGTAAGTGTCGAAGCAGAGCAGACAATGTCCATTTGTGCCCAACATCTTCCGCGTCCGGATCTTCGTTTCTGAAAAATAAAGTTCAGAAAAATCGTGCTGATTGAGAAAATAGATACTAGATTTTACAACCAAAACCAAGAATCATATTATTAATTATATTAATATAATATTTTGGTTTTCTTTTGAATTTCAAAGATTAAGGATGTTTGAACCAAGTTTTAATCTAAAAATTCGATTTCTTCATTTTACTCAACAAATATTGAAATTGGAATTTTTTCCCTCTGTAGCATTAATCAACTTTTAACTAGAATTATGTGTACAGAGCGATAAAATATCTGATTCAAATATTTTTTTAAGTAAAATGCAGTCTTGTATTTGAACAAAGATTAGTGCTACAGAGCGAAAAAATAATTATCTATAATTTTCGTTGAGTAAAATGAAGAATTCTATTTTGAGCTTAACACTGAAGTCTAATGCCTTTAATTTAAATTTCTATTTTGATATAATTTATGGAAGAAAAATAGTTCTCACGCATTAATTAAATTAATGAAAATACCATTTGAGGATAAAATAAGTGGATACTTTTTGAAACTTACTTGACATAATCAACATGGAATTTATTGATGCTGTAATTGCAGAGATGCATGCAGGGATTCCAGACGTACTGATTACCTCCATCGTATTTGACAGTAGCGAATCTTACTAATCCTTCTTCGTAGAGATAAATTAAAAGCGGATCGTAGTTCGTTACTGCCACGTATAATCTCAAATCGCATTTGTGTCCGTCCACCAAAAGAGGATTATTTATATACTGCGCTACGATCACAGATTCATCCGTCAAAATTTTTTCTGGCTGTTAAAAGAAAATTGTACATTTTAAATTTAATACTTTAAATATATCTACTTTCGTTTTAATTTCCAGTTTCATTTTAAATCTACTAATTAATTTTCAAACAAAAAAAATATATATATTTGTGTTGAATTCAATTTTATATGCTAAAAATTGTTATTTTAGTAAAAGTAAAGCTTACACTATTAACAATATAAATTCCTCGACCCCTAGAGCTTGCTTTCGGTTTTACTATCCAGGGACCTCGGTACCTAAAGTGTGCAGTGAGAAGTTCTTTTGATTCGCTGGGCAGAAGAAAGGTTTGTGGAATAAAGTCCAAATTTCGAACTCCTTTGCTTCTTTGCATTGCTTCGATGTTCTTGTAGAGGCGATCCTTTCTTGTAATTTCATACGATCTGGAATTTAATATTAATTAAATTTTAATCAATTTAATATGAAGGTTTTCAAAATATTGTATTATTTATATAAAATTTAAGCTTTGAAGTGACCAACCTTGGAAAATGATTCACTTTTTGATATGGGGTCAGACTGCGAAGGACATCCGGTTTCGGGTGGTTGCCCATCCACAGTAGATTGAAATCATTTTCATTTATTGATACCTGAAACATAAGAAAAATATGAAAATTAGTTATAATTTTCTTTTTTTTTATTATACCTAATTAAATGAAATGAAATTAATTAAATGAAAATTCATAGATAAATATTTTTTCACTCTGTAGCGCTAATATATTTTCAAGTAAATTGCGTACAGAGCGAAAAAAAAAATTTCTTTAAATTATTGGAAACCTATCGAAATCCTTTAAAATTCGCTGAAATCTTTTGAAATTCCAGAAAAATCTTTAAATTCCTTAAAATTGTTTAAATCCTATAAAATTTCTACAAAATCTTTTATAAATCATACAAATTTACAAGTTTTTGAAATTTCTTTATAATTCTACTAAAAAGTTTTAAATCCCTTAAAATACGTAAAAAAACTTTTATAATTTTTGAAAACTTTTCAGAATGCCCTGCAATTCCACAAAATCTTTAGAAAATCATAAAAATCTCGTAAAATCCTTTAAAATTTCTCAAGGTACTTTAAAATCCCTTAAATTCCTTAAAATTCTTTGAATTCCTAAAACTTCCTTAAAAATCTCTTACAATTTCATAAATTCCTTTTAAAATTCAACTAAATCTTTTAAATATAATAGAAATCTCTTGTAATCATTTAAAATTCCTAAAAACCTCTTAAAATCTTTTAAAATTGTTGAACTTGGAAATTATTTATAATCCTTCGAAATCTTTGGATAGTTTCTAAAATTTGTTAAATAAATTATAAAATTATATAATATGTAATACGTACAAAGCGAAGAAATACTTAATTTGGATACTTTTTTGGTAAAATGAAGAATTCAAAATCTAATTTCAAAATTCAATATTTCCATTTTACATAAAAAATATTTGAATTAGATATTTTTCTCTGTGCGCATAATTCTAGTTAAAAATTGATTAATTCTACAGAGGGAAAAAATTCCAATTTTACTATTTGTTAAGTAAAATGAAGAAATCGAATTTTTAAATAAGAACTTGGCTCCAACCCCCTTAAGGTCTCACCACTCAATATAAAGGGTATAAAGTTGCAATGAACTGAATCGTTATCGGTATAATTAAGCAGATAAAATCAAATAAAGTCTTCTGTTCTCAATCTCTTTGCGTGTAGATTTTTATTACAATAGCATTCGAGTACATTGACATCGAACAACCTACACACTGGATAAACAAAGCCACCCAGTTAATAGTACAAATATTCAGTTAACAGTACAAATATTGAATTGACGAAACTCAAATAATCCAAAACTTCATCTCTTCATTTTGGGTTTGCGAATAAATTTTCCGCTTGAGAGAGGACGAAATGCAACGAGAGACGGGAGAGACATTCTTCAGTAATTAGCAGTCTTCACGCATAGATGTTCCTTCAAAAGCCAATACAAGGTCGCCTGATGCGACTATGTGAGTGTCGATTTTGCAGTTTATATATGTTTACGCACATGGCGATGCACTTCGAATCATAAAAGGCTTGGATTTTTGAGGTATCAAGTTGTCAAGTACCATCTATCAAATAATTAATGTGAAGTGCTACCGAAACAAATTTTTGAAATCATAAAGTGATAAAAACTTTCTGATTTCTGATCTATCATGCTTCAAAATGATTCACATGCATTTTGATTAGCAAATGATTCGCAATTTACGAATGAATGTGAAGAAGTATATACGAATTTAACAGTCGATGATAAATCGATCACTCGTTCTGGCATTTAATAACAATTATTATCAGACATATATTATAGGAGTTTAACGATTAAATATTTGTAGTGGGAAATTAAATAGAACAGTGTTTAATTATTCTAATAATATTCTAATAATATTTAAATTCCTAAAAATCATTTTAAAAATGTCAAAAGTTCTTAAAATTTGTACAAATTTCTTAAAATTCTTTACAATTTCACGGAAAACTTTAAAACATTTTAAAATACGTAAAGATCTCTTAAAATTCTTGAAAACCTCTGGAAATTCCAAAAAATTCTACAAAATCTTTTATAAATCAAAAAAATCTTGTGAGATTCTTAAAATTTCCATCAAATCCCTTAAAATCACTGTTAAAAAATCAAAATTTCTAAAATTATTTAAAATTCCACGAGAATATTTTATGATCCCTTAACATTTCTTTAAAATCTTTCAAGTTTCACAAAATCTTTTATAATTCAATGAAAAACTGTTAAATCTTTTAAAATTAAATAAAGAACATTGAAATTCCCTAAAATACATTAAAATTTATAATAAAAATTCTAGGAAACAAAATCCTCACAAAATCCTTCAAAAATCAAAAATAATTAATAAAGTTTTTAAATAATACCACGAGGAAAAGTCTTTAAATTCCTTAAAATTATTTTTAAAATGTAAAAAGTTCTTAAAATTTGTAAAAATTTCTTAAAATTCTTTATAATTTCACGGAAAACTTTAAAACATTTTAAAATACATAAAGATCTCTTAAAATTCTTGAAAACCTCTTGAAATTCCAAAAAATTTTACAAAATCTTTTATAAATCAAAAAAATCTTGTGAGATTCTTTAAAATTTCAATCAAATCCCTAAAATCATTTTAAAAAAATTAAAATTTCCTAAATTTCTTACAAGCCTTTTAAAATCCTCTAAAATTACACAAATATTTATAATACTTAGTATTTAATTATTCTAATAATATTCTAATAATATAATATAATATATTCTATTATATCTACACTATTAGAAATATATTGAAAATTCAACTGCTTTTGATTGAATATTCATTCAGCTACTATAATTGTTAAAAACTTCAACTAAAGTAATTGAAGTGTTTTTGTGACAGTGTAATTATTCTAGTTTCATTAAAACGTAATAAAAATAGTTACATCTATAAATCAAATTCAATTGAAAATCCCTGCAGTTAACTGAATAAGAAGTCCGACCTTTTTACAATAGAATAGTTTGAATAGTTTGAAAGCCAATTTACATTATTTTATGCGTTGGGTCTAAAGCAGGCGATGGTAGATAAAATTCAGTTTTGTGAGTGAAGCAATTTGCACGACAAAAAGGCACTTCAATTATCTTTTTGTTGGGTGGATACTGGATAACGTATTTCCATTTACTTCAATTTGCTTTCTTTTCCTTATCGATGAAAAAAGTTCCCTATCGACTAACTGCGTATATTTATTTCCTTGGAGATGCCTAAATGCGCCTCTATAGAAAAAGGAAACTCGGGCATGCTAATTCAAGGTCTCACAATGACACTTCTCTAAGTCACTAATAATCTCTTCTGGCATGATAATTAAGTTCTACGCGTTACTCTTGTCCAGAAAAATATTGTTCATTCAACTTATTTTGATTTAATTCCATATTTTGTCTTAATTCTATATTTTGCCTCAATTCTATATTTTGTCTTAATTCTATATTTTATCTTAAATTCTATATTTTGTCTTAATTCGACTAGAACTTCAATTATTTTAAAATAGAATGAAGTTTGTATATGGATACTTTTTTTTAAACTTCCAAGAATCTTTACTTATAATTAGTCCCAGTTTTTTATGTTTTATCGAAAAGAAGGTGTTGAAAGGCGGAAGTTTTTTGAATTAAAACTTATACAATTAGTTCATGGTCAATTCACCAATTAACATTGTGCATATATTTTTGAGTGCATGTTACACTTTATTCAACGCCCGAATGAGAATTACCATAAGGCATGAGGTCGATCTTGATTGGTGTCAATTGTTGCGGTCTATATCATTACCGATCACGTGAACGATCTCTGAATCTTGCCTCGATATACACGCATTATTAATTTATATCCATACAACTTGCAATCAGATTTAAAGACCTCCCTTTTCTGAAGAATTCTATCTGATTTGTAACTCAATGATTATATATTATAAACATTATTGAGTATACAATCAATGAGTGAAAATCGCAAGTGAAAGACGATTCTTCAGTAATTTCTTTTATTTTTTGGAATATTCAGGGTGGACCCAAGATTCAATTTTTTCATCTCCCTGACATTTCCTTAAAATTTCCCTTACTTTTCCCTAACTTTTCCCTGACTTTCAGACAAATTTCTCTGTCAGAAAAGTATAATATATGAAAAAGACGAACAAATTTTCAGTAAAATACTATTGAAATTGTTCAAAAATTTCATATATCACTTTAAATATTTTGAAATCACTTCAGAATAGTTAAAATCTCTAAAATTGAAGACAAACTTTGAAATCTCTTAAAACTCAGTGCAATTTCTTGAAATTCCTAGAAACATCTTAAAATTCGAAATATTTCTTCAAATTAGTTAATATTTCATGAAAATCCTTAAATCTTCACTAATTGTTTTAAAATTTCAAATACTTCAAATTCCTCAAATGACTTCTAAATCTTTTAAATTTCCTATAATCCTTCAAAATTCCAAAAGGAATTTTAATATCTCTTCAAATGCGTCAAAATCTGTTAAAATTATTGGAAAATTCTTAAAATCCCTTAAAATCTGCTGAAATCGTTTGAAATTCGAGAAACATTTTTAAATTCCTTAAAATTTTTTAAATCCTATAAACAAAAATTTCACAAAATCCTTTAAAAATCAAAAATAATTTGAAAAATTTTTTTAGAAATATTCCAATTCTTTAAAATCATTTTAAAAATGTCAAAATTGCTTTAAATTACAAGGTTCTTAAAATTCTTGAAAACATCGTGAAATTCCATAAAATACCATAAAATCTTTTAAAAATATCTTGAAATATTTCAAAATTCCACGAGAAATTTTAATATCTCTTAAAATACGTCAAAATATCTTAAAATTATTGGAAACTTATTGAAATCCCTTAGAATTTGCCGAAATCTTTTAAAATTCGTAGAAATATCTGTAAATTCATTAAAATTTAACTATAATATTTAAAATCCTATAAAATATTATAATGTCAAAAATTCTTTCAATTTTTACAAGATTCATAAAATTTTTTTAAATCTCTTGAAATTCCAAAAAATTCTACAAAATCTTTTAAGTCATCAAAATTTCATGAATTACTTTTAAATTCCATGAGGAAAATTAAAATCCGTTCAAATTACTCTAAAAAATAAAAAATTTCTAAAAATTCTTACAAGCTAGTTAAAATCCTTTAAAATACCTTAAAATTCAAAAATTTCATATATCACTTTAAATATTTTGAAATCACTTCAGAATAGTTAAAATTCGTAAAAATCTCTAAAATTGAAGACAAACTTTGAAATCTCTTAAAACTCAGTGCAATTTCTTGAAATTCCTAGAAACATCTTAAAATTCGAAATATTTCTTCAAATTTGTTAATATTTCATGAAAATCCTTAAATCTTCACTAATTGTTTTAAAATTTCAAATACTTCAAATTCCTCAAATGACTTCTAAATCTTTTAAATTTCCTATAATCCTTCAAAATTCCAAAAGGAATTTTAATATCTCTTCAAATGCGTCAAAATCTGTTTAAATTATTGGAAAATTCTTAAAATCCCTTAAAATCTGCTGAAATCGTTTGAAATTCGAGAAACATTTTTAAATTCCTTAAAATTTTTTAAATCCTATAAACAAAAATTTCACAAAATCCTTTAAAAATCAAAAATAATTTGAAAAATTTTTTTAGAAATATTCCAATTCTTTAAAATCATTTTAAAAATGTCAAAATTGCTTTAAATTACAAGGTTCTTAAAATTCTTGAAAACATCGTGAAATTCCATAAAATACCATAAAATCTTTTAAAAATATCTTGAAATATTTCAAAATTCCACGAGAAATTTTAATATCTCTTAAAATACGTCAAAATATCTTAAAATTATTGGAAACTTATTGAAATCCCTTAGAATTTGCCGAAATCTTTTAAAATTCGTAGAAATATCTGTAAATTCATTAAAATTTAACTATAATATTTAAAATCCTATAAAATATTATAATGTCAAAAATTCTTTCAATTTTTACAAGCTTCATAAAATTTTTTAAAATCTCTTGAAATTCCAAAAAATTCTACAAAATCTTTTAAGTCATCAAAATTTCATGAATTACTTTTAAATTCCATGAGGAAAATTAAAATCCGTTCAAATTACTCTAAAAAATAAAAAATTTCTTACAAGCTAGTTAAAATCCTTTAAAATACCTTAAAATTCATTGACTTCCCCAAACTTCCTTAAAAATCTCTTAAAATTTCATGAAATCCTTTTAAAATTCCGAAAAACCTGTTAAAATCCTTTAAAATGATTGAAACTGTATAATCCTTCAGAACCCTTGGAAATTTTTAAAAATCGGTAGATAAACTAAAAAAACTATTTAAACTATAAAATCTATATACATATATATGCAATATGACAGAAATAACATAATTAACATAAATAAAAATATCAATGTCTATATTCCCTGACATTTCCCTTATTTTCCTGACTAATTTTTTTCCCTGAAATTTCCCTGACTTTCCTGACTTCCCTGACATGTGGCCATCCTGATATTTCTTAATTATATGTTATATGTGAGACTTAGGATTAACGTTCTCTACAAGATATTGCGTGACTCATGAGAAGAAAACTGAAAAAACGTTTGGAAGTTGAAAAAAAAAAATTATTAGCCATTATTCTATACTTCGTTAAATTCAATAATTGCTTATTATGTCGTTTCCACTTTCACAGTTACCTTCTAATTACTATCAAATTCAACTAATTCAAGATTCGAAGCGACGCAAAAGCAATAATTCTTATTTCATTCATAGCACTTTATAGTCTTTATACTGTCAATCACAAGGTCTTTGACAAGTAGAAGATATCGGTATAATCGCATTTTGCAATAAAAAAATTTATTGTTTCCTCATCGTGGAAACTGTCAATATCTCTTGCTACAGTTTCTCGAGGTCAGAAAATGACCATTCCATCACAGAAAAAAAAGTCTTAAATCAAGCTCAAAATTCTAGTTTTTGTTTAATTTACAATTTAAGTCAGTTTTTGGGCTTAAAACTAAATCTAAGCCCAAAAACTAAATATCAACAAAAACTAGACTTTTGGGCTTGATTTAAGACTTTTTTTCTCTGATGAAATTCAATTCACTGAATTCGAAAAATTGATTTCAAAAACTATTTCTATTTGCACTGAAAATCCTGTAAATTATTTCAGATTCCATAAATTTTGATCAGAAATGATCTGCAGCTTGCTAATCTCTGCAGATTAGCTATATGTTCGTCTAGACTGGGTATTAGACTTGTCACACTATAAGAACTGATAAATTGCTGACGATTACTTTATAAAAAAAATTAAAATATAGAATGTCGATATAAAGAAAGGAGCTCATAATTTATTTCCTCTTTCATAAAATATTAATAAAAATCCACATTTCGTTTCTGCAAACAATCAAGGCTTTCTCGAATGATTCAGAGTGTCAAGATCTTTTTTTTTCTGATTAGTTCATTACTTATGAGGAATATATGAGTGGGAGGACCTCCGTTGAAAATTAACGAGATAGTGACTGACAAAGCAATTGCAAATCTATTAACTACGTGACCATGGACACGGCAGGCTCATTGACTTTTCATTGATCGATACATGATTCTTCTCTATTCTCTGTACATGAGACATATGATTGATAGGTCGTTACGTCACAAATACAATCATATTGTCTTAGAGGACTGAGGAACGGGAATTACCAACTGATGGATCTCGTATATTTTTTGTATCCATTAATCGAGACGATTATTGAAATCGAGGTATAAAAAATTGAATTAATTTCTCATCCCTATAATAAAATTCCTCTGATTTCAGGGATAAGATTCTATGAAGATGAAATTCCAGAAATCGCGCTTTTGACTTGCATTCTGCAAGTGATTTAAAATTCAAAGTATGTATATTATACATACACTCAGAGAAAAAGTTGGTTTAAATCAAATAAACGTATATTTGCCTCAGAGCCAACTAAAAAATATCTTTGAATTAAAAAGAAAATTTCTTTCAATCAAATAAATTTTATTTAATTCAAAGATATTTTTTAGTTGGCTCTGAGGCAAATATACGTTTATCAAATATTTGTAGTGAGAAATTAAAGAGAACAGTATTTAATTATTCTAATAATATTCTAATAATATAATATAACATAATATTATATTTAATTATCCTAGTTTTATTAAAACGTAATAAAAATATTTACGTTTATAAATCACATTCAATTGAAAATCCCTCCAGTTATTTCAATCAAATTCCCTAAAATCACTGTTAAAAAATCAAAATTTCCTCAAATTCTTTAGAATTCCACGAGAATATTTCATAAAATCCTTTATAATTCAATGAAAAGTTGTTAAATAATTTAAAATTCAATAAAAAACTTTGAAATTCCCTAAAATACATTAAAATTTCTAAATAAAAATTCTAGAAAAAAATTAAATCCTCACAAAACCCTTCAAAAATCAAAAATAATTAATAAAGTTTTTTAATAATTTCACGAGGAAGAGTATTTAAATTCCTTAAAATTATTTTTAAAATGTAGAAAGTTCTGAAAATTTTGATAAGTTTCTTATAATTCTGTACAATTCCACGAAAAACTTTAAAAATTTTTTAATTCCAAAAAATTCTACAAAATCTTCTATAAATCGAATCTTGTGAGATTCTTTAAAATTTCAATCAAACCCCTTAAAATCACTTTAAAAAAATTAAAATTTCTTAAATTTCTTACAAGCCTTTTAAAATCCTTTTAAAATCAAATAAATTTTATTTAATTCAAAGATATTTTTTAATTGGCTCTGAGGCAAATATACGTTTATTTGATTCAAACAAACTTTTTTTCTGGATGTACTTTGAATTAAAAAAAAACTGATGTATATGGAAAAGACAATTTATTTTTAAAAATATAAAAATAAAGAACAATTTTCGTGATTCAGTCTTCGTAATTGATCTGTGCAGACATCAGATTCAAATCCAGCGACAGACTATCTGCGAATTTAATCTAGCTACAAAAATCGCGTAAACAACGTTTTTTATCCAAAACTAACGACATGTTACGTATGTGGTTGATCTAATTTAAAAAACAACTCCTTTGTTGTTATTTCAGACGGTGCATGTTGTAAAAATACATATTTAATATATCCTAGTTTTTTTCCATTGAAAAATAATCAAAATTGAATATTTCGATTTTAAGAATCGTGAATAATTCAAAAAGTACATTTTTTATAATGAATCAAATGAAAGTAGATTAAATTGAAAATTACCTTGGCAATCATAATATAAAAAAGGGGCTTTGAGAATATCTTTATTTATATTAAAATAATGTTTATGAATATATTTTTTACTTGAACCCTCTCTTTTGTTACAATCAGTTTTATCAGTTTCGCAGCATATTCTTCGTTTAACATTACATAACTAACGCCTCACACTTAATTTAAGCAAAAAATTTATGTAAAAGCGTATACATAAAACTGTTGCTGTATAAAGAATAAAGATTGACAGATTCAAGATCCTGTTATTAATTTAACATCTGATTAAAAAACAATAAGATTTTTATCTATACGGTGGCCACAAGATTCAATGTTTTCATTTCCATCACATTTCCCTGACTTTTTCCTAACTTTCAGACAAATTTCTCTGATCGAAAATTATATTAAAAATGCGAACAAATTTCTATAAAAATACTATTGAAATTTTTCAAAAAGTTTAAAAGTAAATTTCAAAATGTAAATTTCAAAATTTTCAATTTTTAAATATTTTGAAATGACTTCAAAATAAAATTCGTAAAATTCGTAAAATTCTCTAAAATTCAAGACAAAGTTAGAAGTCTCTTGAAATTCATTGAAATTTCTTGAAATTCCTAGAAACATCTTAAAATTTCACTATAATATTTAAAATCCTATAAAATATCACAAATTCTTTAAAATCTATTAAAATTCCATGAAATACTTTACAATATTATAAACTCTTTTACGAATCATAAAAATCTCGTGAAATACTTTAAAATTCCAAAGAATTCTACAAAATCTTTTATAAATCGTAAAAATCTTGTTAGATTCTTTAAATTTTCAATCAAACTCTTCAAAATAACTGTTAAAACATCAAAATTTCTTAAAATTCTTTAAAATTCCACGAGTCTATTTTATAATCCCTTAAAATTTCTTTGAAATCTTCCAAGTTTCTTAAAATCCTTTCAAATTACTTAAAAAAATCAAATATCTTGAAATTCTTTCAAGCTAATTAGAATCCTTTAAAATTCCTTAAAATTATTTGAATTCCCTAAACTTTCTTAAAAATCTCTTAAAATTTCATGAAATCCTTTAAAATTCCACTATATCTTTTAAATATTACACAATCTCTTATAATCCCTTTAAATTATTAAATTATTAAAAATCTCTTGAAATCATTAGAAACCCAAAGAATTTCAAAGAATTCCTGGAAATTTTTTATAATTCTTCGAAATCCTTGTAAAGTTTTTAAAATCTGGTAAATAAATTAATAAACTATAAAATCTCTACATGCAATACGACATAAATAACACAGTTAACATAAATATCACAAAAAAAACGAGGACTGAAAGTGTTTACAGTTTAAGTCAGTTTTTAGGCTCAATCTAAGTTCAATGCAGTCTTGAGTCTTGTTTTAAGATTTCATAGTCTTAAACTCTTAAAACAAGTCTAAAAACTGACTTAAATTGTAAACACTTTCAGTCCTTGTTTTTTCTATGATCAATTTCTATTTTCCCTGACAACTACTCGAATTTTCCTGACATTTCCCTGACTTCCCTAACTTCTCTGACATGTGGCCACCCTGTTTATCTCTATATTATAAAAAAATTTGAAATATTTGGTCTTTCAAGTATATGTAGGATATATAAATATTGATATATTAAAACGTCACAGAAAAAACAAGGACTGAAAGTGTTTACAGCTTAAATCAGTTTGTAGGCTGAATTTCAGTCTTAAGTCAGTTTTTAGTCTTGTTTTAAGACTAAGAAGTCTTGTTTTCAGATTTCTTAGTCTTAAAACAAGACTAAAAACTGACTTAAAACTGAAATTCAGCCTAAAATCTGATTTAAGCTGTAAACACTTTCAGTCCTTGTTTTTTTCTGTGGTATATTGAAGTACAGTTATTGTGTTTATATTTATTTTAGGTTTATCGTTAGTTTAATGAATTTATAATAAAGATGATTGTAAAATGACAATTTTCTGCAAGCAACGACGCTTTTATCACCGTATAGAACCTTGTTCCAAACGACAAAAACAATGACGCGTGCTGATCGTTGTCGCCTTAGAAGTCCTTCAACGAATCTCTCTGGGCAATATTCAGCAAACAAAAGCATGACATCTTTATGTCGTGTGCGGAAGGACTACGCAACGCGGAAACTACCGTATGCTTCCACATATATGGTCGCAGTAAACTGTCCGATTGGACATACCTATGTCAGAAACGGATCTGGGATTCCATTTATTATGAATAATTATTTTCTAATTTCAAGAAGATAAACAAGAAATAAGAAATAAGTACATATAGAAGACAGAGGAACCATACACAGAAAAAAAAAGTTTTAAATTAAGCCCAAAAGGACTAGTTTGTGTTACATTTTAAGCCAGTTTGTTTAATTTTAAGCCAGTTTTTAGACTTAAATTTAGTTTTAAGCCAGTTTGTTTCATTTTAAGCCAGTTTTTGAGCTTAAAGCTAAATTTAAGCCTAAAAACTGGCTTAAAATGAAACAAACTGGCTTAAAACTAAATTTAAGCCTAAAAACTGGCTTAAAATGTAATATAAACTAGTCCAGTAGAAATGTAACACTAGACTAGTTTGTGTCACATTTTAAGCCAGTTTTTGAGCTTAAAACTAAATTGAAGCCTAAAAATTGGCTTAAAATGAAACAAACTGGCTTAAAATCAGTAAAATGTAACACAAACTAGTCCTTTCGGGCTTGATTTAAAACTTTTTTTCTTCTGTGTAGATTTTCCTAAAAATCCGCAAAAGGGACAGTTTTTTAGACAAAATCATCTCTGAGAGTCCATTGCTTAGTTTCTTAGTCACGGAACTTTAAGGTCATCTGCCCCTCTTAATTGCTAATTGTGTCCCTCACATCGAAGCATAAAATTAACCGGTCAACCGCTAAATTAGTAAATCCGAATCAAATAATATAATTGTGGTTTTTGCCGAGACGTGACTGTTCTCCACATCCGGTTCTCAAGCTAGTTTTTGCGTAAATCCCCTTAAAAATATAGAAATTTAAATTCTGGAAACATAATATACATATAGTAAAGTCCTTATCATATTAGGTAAGGTCCAAACTGTTTATGTAAATATAATAGGAGTTTTTCTACTGTTTATTTCTCTGAATGATTTCAAAGTTGTGTAACTCGATTTTTTAGATACATATAATTACCATTTATATTATACGAGAACAAGAAAAGAGAAAAGAATAGAAATTTCCGCTCATAACATATAAAGACCATAATTATATTGAAACTATAGAAAAGCGCGAGTCGATCAAAGAGGGAAATATAGTTGACTGTGGAGAGCAATGAAACTGCATCCGGTAAAATGAATGACGTAGTTCTGTAATTGCTTATGGCTTATGGCTTATGGCTTATATTATGCGTCTATCAGACATTAATTTTGCATACGTCAATCTCTCTTGCCCTTTATTATATTCAAGTATGTTCCGTTTCATTTTATTTTATTATTATAATAGATAAAAAAAATTGAAAGTCCTTTGAAAAAGTGAAATCCTGTAATTACTCTAATTATTCGCTTTTAGCAATAATGAAATCATGTGTAATATTAAATTTTATACGAAAGGTAAACTTTTTACAACAATACGCTCACGATTATTAATTATTTTATCTCTTACAACTTCAAGTCATTTAAAAACCAATGAAATTTCACTGATTCAAATTTCTAAGAATTTTAATGAATTTTTACAATTTTCAAGTGATTTTTACGAAGTTATAAAGATTTTTAGGATTTTAAAAAGATTTCGTAGAATTCTAAGGTATTTGTTGTAAAATAATTTTTTTTGGCAATATTTTATCAATATTTGTATATATATACAGATTTTATAGTTTATTTACCAGATTTTGGAAACTTTCCAAGGACTTCGAAGGTTTATAGAAAATTTTCAGGAATTTATTGAAATTCTTTGGGTTTCTAATGATTTCAAAAGATTTTCAATAATTTTAAAGGATTTTAATGTTTCTCATGGAATTTTAAAGGAATTCACGAGCTTTTTAATTTTCTAAAGATTTTCTGGAATTTTAGGAAATTTTTAAAGCTTTTTTTTACGTATTTAGAGGGATTTAAAAGTTTTTCGTGGGATTATAAATATACTCGTGGAATTTAAAAGGATTTTAAAAGGCATGTAAAAATTATAAGAAATTTAAATTATTTGAAAGTGATTTTAAAGAATTTAAATTTTTCTCATGGAATTTTAAAGGATTTCACAAAAATTTTATGATTTATAAAAGATTTTAGATATAAATATTATAAATATTGTAAACACTTTCAGTCCTCGTTTTTTTTTGTGATATTTATGTTAACTATGTTATTTATGTCGTATTGCATATACATAAATTTTATAGTTTATTTACCAGATTTTAGAAACTTTCCAAGGATTTCGAAAGATTATAAAGAATTTCCAGGCACTCTTTAAAATTCTTTGGGTTTCTACTGATTTCAAGAGATTTTCAATAATTTTAAAAGATTTTAAGAAGTTTCTAGGAATTTAAAGAGATTAGAAGAGATTTGTATAATATTCAAAATATTTAATGGTATTTTAAAGGACTTCATGAAATTCTAAGAGATTTTTATGATTTTCAAAAGATTTTGTGAAAATTTTAAAAAGCTTTAAGAGATTATTAGGTTTTTACGTATTTTAAAGTATTTTAAGGGATTTCAATAGGTTTTTGGGAGTTTGAAGAAATCTTAACGAATTTTAAGAGATTTCAAAGGGTTTTAGAGAACTTTAAGGAAGTCAAGAGATTTTAATCATTTTAAAAATATTTTATGGAATTTGAAAGAATTGTGAAAAATTTTGTAAGATTTCTAATAATTTTAAGCTATTTTATGATTTTCAGAAGATTTTATAGAATTTTAAGGATTTCATAGAATTTCATGAGATTTCTAGTAACTTTAATAGATTTTATTAAAGCACGTCTATAGAATTAAAATTTTATCGTATAATTTAAAGAATTTCAAGCAGTTTTTAAGAAATTTAAGAAGTTTTCACGAATTTTAAAAGACTTCAAGAGAGTGATATGAGTTTTAGAATATTTTATGGGCTTTAAGGGATTTTAAAGTTGTAATTTTATTGTTTCCTCTAATTTTTAAATGGTTTTGTAGAATTTTTTAAGATTTCATGAAATTATAATATTTTATAGGATTTTAAATATTATAGTTAAATTTTAATGAATTTACAGATATTTCTACGAATTTTAAAGGATTTCGGCAAATTTTAAGGGATTTCAATAAGTTTCCAATAATCTTAAGTGATTTTGATGCATTTTAAGAGATATTAAAATTCTTCATGGAATCTTGAAAGATTGAAGAAAATTTAAAAGATTTTGAAGTTTTTTGAGGAATTATTAAACAATTAGTGAATATTTAAAGGTTTTCATGAAATATTAACAAATTTGAAGAGATTTCATCGAATTTAAACATTTTTCTACGAATTTCAAGAAATTTCAATAAATTTTACGAGATTTCCAAATTTGTCTTGAATTTTAGAGATTTTTAAGAATTTTAAGTATTTTGAAGTGATTTCAAAATATTTATTTTATTTTTACTAAAAATTTGTTCGCATTTTTAATACTTTTCTGTCAGGGTATATGAGATTTCTAATAATTTTAAGGGACGATTTAATGATTTTTAGAAAAAAAATAGGATAACAAGGAAGCGCTTTTTTAAAAAATGAAAATTAATTCTTATTTTTTGCAAAAACATTTTTCAATGTAAGCGATCTGAAATTCTATTAAGTTGGAACAATCTGAAGTGGAAAAACAATCAATCAACATGTCAATCCTTTTTTCTGTTTCATTTGTCAATAATTCTCTCGTTTGCTGATCAGCAATAATTATTTCTTACATTTTATTTATTTACTTAATCTTTAATTTCTCAACAACATTCTATGCAGGATGAGCATTTCTAATGATAATAAATTAAACGGGTTGAATGTTTATATGATTATAAATACTACTTTTTAGAATTGAAAACAAGTAATATTTTTTTATTTACGTTTAGGAAAATCTCTTTGATGAGCATCACCCATCGACCTCGTTCCACTTTTGAAGAAGAATCTTCCTTCGATTATTATTATTGATTGTGAGGAATCCCTAAGCACTTCTTAATATTCGAATAAAAACAAACCGGTTTTTCATTGAGTCTGGAACTTCCGACTGGCTATTTCACATTATATGATTAATAAAGTTGACGAGCGATCATGAGTCGTATTCAGAATTAATTAATTGCTACGTGACTTAATTTGCGCTCCATGCGCACGTGAGTCTTAAATTATAGAATCCAATAGTATTTACGTGCAATAAAAAAAATTTCCGAAATTTTATTAAATAATTAATTTATAATTCTATTATCCCTTAAAAATGAGTGTTGAGGTACATAAAAGTTATATTTCAATTGAAATTAATCTTATCTTGGGTAATTAACATTTTATTTATAATTTGACCATAATGTCACTTATTGAAAATTGGCATCATGCCACATTACATATGAGCCGACCACTGTTTGAATTGCCAACGGTTGTCGGTATTTCGAATCACGAACCAATAAGGCGGATGCAAATGACGTCCGATCGAAAATGTCGGAAACGATTAGAAGTGACATTTCCTTTGATGTTTTTATCCATTTCCACTGTACAATAAAATTTGGAAGCTTTCCAAATGCACAATATTGTGCCTTGAATTGGAGAACCACTATAAATAAAATTTTATATCAGTTATTTTTTATATGAAATATTTTTTAAACCAAATATTTTGCAATGGGCAGAAATTACTTTACAATAAAATCAAGGACAATAGGATTTTTTAAAATTAAAACTCAATAAGTGACTCAATTGAATATTTTTCATTTACATACAAGCAATTAACTGAGTTCAGGAAACGTCTCTTCTCTAAATGTAAATTTAAGTTAAAAGCAGCTGTAATCATAAAAAACACTTGACTTACTGCAATTCTTTATCTAACTTTATACAAACCACAAGTAAATTTCTTAAAATTACATTTATACTCGACAAATTATTACCGATGTGAATTTTTCAATTCAATTAGTAAATCCAATTAGCCAATCAGAGAAAAATTCTCATTTATTCAATTATTTCTCTTTAACTGAAAACGTTAAATGTAAAAAACGAGGTAAAAAACGTTTTATGGTCTCAGTGGATTTAAGGTCAACCAATTAAAAATGTCTCAGTTCCTCAGTTGGCACAGAATTCCTTTAACTATAATAACTTCCAATGAGAGAATATTGACTAAATGAAGGTATTTTGCTTTTTTCAAATGCTAAACAATTTTTTTCGATCAGGCCCAGAGGAAAAAATTTCAAATTAGTAATCCGTGCTTTTAAATACCAGTGGATTACTAAAGAAGAAGGGAAATTTCGTTGGATCACTTTCTTTTAGAGAGGAAAGTATTTCAAGAGGTTTTTAGAAATTTTAATGGATTTTTGATAATTTTCAAGTGGTTTTTACGAAGTTCTAAAGATTTTTAGGATTTTAAAAAGATTTCGTAGAATTTTAAGGTATTTCAGGATATTTCGTGGAATTTTAACGTAATTCATGCAATTTCAAGAGAATTTTTAAAGCTAAGGAATGTTAAGGGATTTCAAAAGAATTTATATATATATATACATATATGATTTTTAAATGAATTTGTATAATTTAAAAGAATTTTGAAGGTTGTAGTAAAATTTTAAGAGATTTTATGAGATTGTTCTAATTATTAAAATATTTTGTAGAATTTTTAAGGATTCCATGGAATCTGATAAGATTTCTAAAAATATTTAAAGAGATTTTTAATGTTAAAAAATTCCAAGAGGTTTTTATGAATTTTTGCAAATTTTAATATGGGTTTCAATAGATCTATAATTTTCATTGTTTTTGTGGATTTTTAAGGGATTTCAAGAGGTTTTTGGGAGTTTTAAGAAATCTTAACGAATTTTTAGAAATTTCGAAGATTTTCATGAAATTTTAAGTGATTTGAAAAGGTTTCTGAGGGTTTTAAGAGAATTTCAAGGATTTAAAATTTTTTATGAAGTTTCAAGAAATTTTCAGAGATTTCAAAGGGTTTCAGAGAATTTCAAGGGACTTTAAGGAATTTTAAGAGAAGTGAAGAGATTTGAATAATTTTCAAAATATTTGATGGAATTATAAAGAATTTTGTGATTTTTCTAATAATTTTAAGGGATTTCAAGAGGTTTTTGGCAATTTGAAGATATCTTAACGAATTTTAAGAGATTTCAAAGGGTTTTAGAGAATTTTAAGGAAGTCAAGTGATTTTAATAATTTTCAAAATATTTTATGGAATTTGAAAGAATTGTGAAAAATTTTGTGAGATTTCCATTAATTTTTAGAAGATTTTGTAAAATTTTAAGGATTTATGATTTTTAATAATTTTAATAGATTTTAAAGGACGTCTAGGGACTTTAAATTTTATCGTATAATTTACAATATTTCAAGCAGTTTTTAATAATTTTGTAATTTTATTGTTTCCTCTAATCTTCAAAAGTTTTTGTAGAAGTTTTAAGGATTTCATGGAATTTTATAAAATTCCTAGGGACTTTAAGAGATTAAAAATTTTAAGAAATTCCAAGAGGTTTTTATATATTTTTAAAGATTTCTGCGAATTTTAACTTGGATTACAAGAGATTTATGATTTTAATCGTTTTTGTAGATTTTTAAGAGATTTCAAAAGGTTTTTTTGGACTTTTAAGAAATCTTAACGAATCTTAAGCAATTTCGAAGGTTTTCATGAAATTTTAAGTGATTTGAAAAGATTTGATTGTGTAAAGAGAATATTTAAGGGATTTTAAATCTCTAAATCTAAGTTTCGGGAAATTTTAAGAGATTTCAAAGGATGTCAGAAAATTTTAAGGGACTTTAAGGAACTTTAAATGTTGTACTATAATTTTCACGAATTTTAAAAGAATTCAAGAGATTTTAATAATTTTCAAAATATTTTGTGAAATTTTATGAGAATGGAATTTTTCAGTTTGAAAAATGTCTCAGTTGGCATAAAATTCCTTCAACTATAAAATAACTTCCAATGACAGAATAATGGATTACTAAATAGGAAGGGAATTTTGAAATACAATTTTTAAGTATATATTATAAAGAACAATACATGGGAAGATTTTTATGTAGAGACAAGGTATCATTCTCGAAATACGCTTTATCAGATTCCGGAGTTGAGGGCATTGTCGCAAGCTATTTAAATAAATAAATAAGTACTATAGTATTTTAAGAATCATGGCAGGGTAGAAGAGAAGCTTGGCGCAGTGGTGGGCGCAGTTTCTCTTCACCAGACGTTTACAATTTCAAAGCTGTAAGGCCAGTCTAGCACGAGCTGCCGCTCAGGAGACACCCGTAGGGGACTTGCTTGTTTCAAGGTAGGATATGGATTTCCTTTCCAATTTATTTCAAGTGCAAACAAAGCCCAATAACTCCTTTTCATATCCACAATTCATTTTATATTTTGGAAAAACTCTATTCTCAGAAAAATTCATTTACAACTTTCAAAACTATTCGATTTTCTGCAGAAAGATCTTTGGTAAAAAGGTCTTCCCTTTTTTTTTTGAAAAAAAGAAGGAAGAAAAAAAAAGGGAAAAGAAAAAGACTGAACACTATTATTTCATACCTTTAAACAAATAAGTTTTATACACTTTCAGTGAAAAGATATTTAAAGTGAATGAAGTGATTCCTTTTAGAAATAATTTTTTGAATTTGTTTTACACATTCTGAGCTAAAAATGTTGGATGTGAGTAGAGCCAAGTAATTCAAGAAGTAAAGGTCGATGAATAATTTATATATAAAAAGTACAATGTTAAAAAAAGAACAGATTTGGAAGTTCAAGTACACTCTAATATCATCTTCTTTCATTTAAGTGGAATTAATAATCTTAATAACTAATAATTTTAAATTCGCCAATTTGAGTCTAGTTTCATATTAAAATTGTCGACCAACAATTGAATTCAATCTTAAATTAAAAATTTCACTGAGAAAAATGTTTCCATATCCTTTCCTCCAAAAACTTTTTTTTGCTATAGAAGCAACAAAAATTGTTGTTTGTGCCAAACGAATTTTTGTTGAGCCAACCAAAGTTTTGTTAATTCAACCAAAACATTTTGTTGGTTTAAAAGGATTTTCTTGGTCCAACCAAAGATTTGTTGAAAAAACCAAGATTTGGTTGGCACATCCAAATTGGCACAACTAAACAATTTTTATTGCTTCTATAGGAACAAAAGTTTTTTTATACAAAAACCAAACAATTTTCCTAATTCTATCAGTTCGAACAGTTTTCTATCGTCCAAAATGATAAATAACTTTTCTAAATGAATTTTTCACCTTTTTGTTCGTAACGAAAGAATTTTCCCATCTGTGGATATTAAATATTGAGAAAGTTTCCTTATCCCACCGAGTAATGAAAATAAATAATAAAATAAATAATAAAAACAGAGATCTATATTAATACAGAAAAAAGCAGAGATAAAGAATTTGTCCAAACTGCAACAGTGAAACAAAAAAATTTTTTTTTTAAACAAAAATTAAATTGCGAAAGTGATAAAATTTGAGTTTTTCTACCAGCATGATGTCAGTTTGATTGAGGTACTTGAAATCATCTGCCGCCGTCTAAAGTGGCACGCGCAGTGATAGCTGTCTCTGTACGTGTAAAATTGACGCGAAGAAAGATTTTCCCCGATAGAGTAAAAGTCATACTCATCATACATGCAAATATATAATAAAATTGCAAATGATACATTGCAGATGAAAACAAACTTTACTTGAAAATGTGTCGTCTACTCTTTCATTGTAATTTGTTATCGGTGTCAAACGTAAAACGTGAGTGTATTCCGCATAAGATGACATAAATTATATAAAGTGAAAGTGAACGAGAAACGTGCAAAAAAGGCGCGAAATGTATCGAGAAATGGCGGTTGAATGGTGCCACAGAATGTAAACAAGTAAATATGTGAAGGAAAAAGAACTGGAATTGATATACGAATTTTTTTCTAAAGAATTGAAGACTTCAATTCAATATTCACTGCTTTGAAGTCTGGGTTACAAAAGACTAAATTTGAATTTATTAAAAAAGTAAACTTGAAGGGCATTTGACTAATTGCTCTCATTGTCAGTCAAAGGAATTATTTACGTGATTTTATGGAATTTTGATTACAGTAAAAAAAAACTCGTCCATTGAGTCAGAGAAAATATTACGTCGTTCAACGAAAATGTCATAATATCAAATATGTAAATATATTTTTGCCAAATAATTATCTGTTTTGAATTGACTCTATTTATTCAAATTAAAATAACGACTCTTTATATCAGACAATTATTTCTTATAATTAATAAAATATTTCACAGCATCTAATATTTTTTTGCTATTAGGCTTCTTAGATACAAACAAAATATTTCTTTGAACGGAATTGGGCTGAAGTTTCAAACGACTTCTTAGAGGAATTTTTTTGTTCTTCATAAATTTCGAAATATTTTTAAGGATTTACACAGATTTAGAATAACTTGAAATAATTTCAAGATGTTGGAATACGGTTTAAGTGACTTTAAGGATTTTCGATGGATTTCAAATGAATTTAGAAGATTTTAAGAATTTGAAAGAAATTTCAAGATATTTAGGGGATTTTGTGGAGATCTTAGGATATTTTGAGTAATTTTAGAGAATTAAAAGAGATTTTAAAGCAACTTTAAAAGATTAAGAAATATTTTAAGTGATCTTCAACAATTTCAAGGTCAAGAGATTTTAAAAAGAATTAAAGGATAGAAATTTAAAGATATTTTAATAAATTCTAAAGGATTTCGAAATATCTTCAACGATTTTAAGATATTTCAAACGTTTGTATTAAATTTTAGGGAATTTCAAAAGAGTTTAAGGATTTTCTATAGGTTTCAAAACATTAAAAATAATTTGAAATGATTTTAAGATATTTAAATAAATTTTATGTGATTTTAAGGAATTTCAAAGAATTAATTCTAATGAAATCAAATGAAATCCTTTAAAATCCCTCAATCCCTTAATTGCTTAAAATCGTTTAAAATATATCAAAATCCCTTGAAGTTCATTAAAATCTCTTGAAATCTCTTCCAATTCCTTCAAATTTGTCAAAATCAGTGAAAGTTCTTGAAATCTTGTAAAATCTCTAAAAAAATCTTTTGGTAATCCTTTCAACACTTTTAAAAATCCTCCAAATTATTCAAAATTTCTTAGCATCCTTTGAAATTCCCTAAAATTTAATAAATCCAAATTTAATAAACTAAATCCCTTGAAATTCCTTAAAATCACTTAAAACATTTTGCAACCCTTTCAAGTCTCTTTAAAATTCTTTAAAATGTTAGGCAATGCTGGGTATAAATTTCTGCCAGTGAATAAATAAAAATCGTGTTTTGGAACCTTTTTTTTGTAAATATTTTCATTCCAATAAATGTAAAAATAAAAGTCGTCAGACTGGACGTCTGAAACTTCAACCAAATTTGAACTGAAGAAATACTTATTCAACCACATTCTGCTCGATAATTTCTTTGAATAAAAAAAATATTTCTTGAATCAAATACTTTTTTTTTCTCAGTCAAAGATTTTTTCTCAGTGCATAATAAGTTTCTCGGTGTGTAAAACTTGACACGAAAAATTCAGAATTTAATTACATAATAAAAGAGGGACACGTAAAAGAAAAGAACTTGTTTTGCTAATCAAGGCCTATAAAATTTAAGTCTTTCCTTAATTAAGAATAGAGCATAATTCTCGGATATTATAGCTACAACACGAGGGTTTATCTCATTAGCGATGTTTATTCCACTTGGGAGTTCAAATGACGGCTCATCGCATGTTGCAGTGCCAGTATAATTACATATATATAATAGGTCATTATTATGACGTTTCTGGCTTTCTGGGTGTAAAAAAAAAAAATATTTATTACAGACCAAAGTTGGACATATTGGGGCGATTCGCTTATTAAGAAAGTTGTTATTGCCTTAGCTACATTTTATGTTTTTTACATAATTTATTCGAGGCATCGTAAATAGGACAATAAATAAGCTAACTGCGTCTTTTGTCAATGCATGAGATTTAATGTTTTTATGCATTTGTGTAATATGACTAATATGTATATCTGAATATTATACGTCAATATTACACTCATCATACTTGTTTATCAACTTTTTCAATTCATTGAAAATCGAAATTTTATCAAAAATAATAATTAATCGAAAGTTTTAATTGAATTTCTCTAAATTTGATTTTGGACTCATTTTACACTAATTCTAATTGAGAGATTCAGATTATTTAAAAAAAGAGTTTGAACTTCGAATTTTGTATTCTTATCAGAAATGAAGGTTTTTTTTATTATTATTCTGTTTTTGGTATGAATAAAAATAAAATAAAATATTACAGGTCTGGACAGTGAAATTTTTTAATATTTGGAATTTGGAAAATGTAAAAGAGAATTAAGTGAGAAACTACAAATAAAAAAATTGCAGAATATAATTTCTCTTGTTTATTTATGCAAATGCAAAGACTAAAACTTGATTTCTATTTTAAGCAGTAAAAATGAAGGGGGGGGGGGGTAAATTAAATGAAAAAGTCCATGTTTTGATCTCTAAGGAAAATAAAATGTATGATTACTCATGACTTCGTGACTCGTAGGAGGAAAGTAAGATGAAGTAGTGTTTTTTTAACTTGTAATAATATCTTTGAAAGCGACTTTGTTTTCCTGAAAAATTAGAATAAAAATAAAAATATATGTAATGCAGAATTTCAAATTGTAAAGTAGAGTCCAAAGTACGTTAATTAATTTCAGGAAAAAGTTTCTTTGAATCAAATAAACTTTTCTTCGATACAGGGCTAAAGAAAAGAATTATTAATTATTAAATTAAATAAATTTTATTGACTAAAATTTATTTAATGAAAATAAATTTTTTCTTTGGCTCTATATCAAAGAAATGTTTATTTGATTGAAAGAAACTTTTTTTTTGTGGTTGTGATTTGGCCCATAACAAGTTAGGAGTTAGAAATTTTAATTTTCGATAAGAACTTTTTAGGAGTGCGAGTTTTAGATTTAATTTGAGATCAGGAAGTCCTGCACTTCCTACTCGTTAACAAAAAAATATCGTTTACAGTTACATTCTGTTAAAAAGTGTAAGAGGCCGAGGAATGTATCAAATTAAGACACTGCTGCCTCTCCTTTAAATGTCAAGGTACTTTTAAGAAGCGATTGGTTTGGGGTTCGGTAAGAACGAGTACGTAAAATTTCGTCAGAAGATATTCACTTTCGAATTTGAGGAATTATATCAAACTTTATTGCAAATAAGATCAAATTATATATGCTAATTACTGTTACCACCTAAATATGGAAATACCACAATATTTTCCATATTGTATTTTAAGATTGATTCAATATTCAATAAAATCATTCTTAATTTCTAGCAGTTTCGTTTTTTTTTTTATTTAAGAGACTCGTTTTGTAACGAACACGTTTTTTACTTTTTGCTATCCATATAATTAAGTCGGTTTAAGTACTTATTCTTTCCTGAACTTATTAACATTAAGAAGATGGTCTCTTGTTTTTTCACGTAAACTGATCTTCCAAAAAAAGGATAATTTAGTAAGGATAACTTCCGCGTTAATTTACATTTTTTTCTTATCTGTTTTGCAAATATTGTTACCTTGTGCAATATCTTATGTTTATCTACTTTTAAAAGACGGTTACGTTTGCATTGTAATTACTCTCGCATTTCTGATAGTGGAACACAGTAAAATTCTTTTTATTATTATAAAAAATGTCCATTTTATATTTTTCCATTTCTTCATTTTATATTCGCAAAAAAATTAAAATAAAAATTTTAAATGAAAGGGAAATTTTACAAAGCAAGAGACACTTTACATTTTTGAACCCAGACTAAGAAATATACTTTTCTATATTGGCACTGGACAAAAACGAGACGCATTTCACATCATTATCAACTTTTCGCTAATATTCACACCTCGATTTAATGAATATCACAAGTCTACCTTTGAACGCCAGTTAGTTCTTTACTTCTTAATTTCAGCTTCAGTAAAATTATTTTTCATGATATTTTATTGTTCTTTGTAGAGAAAAATTTATATTCAAAATATTAAGAAAAAGAAAATAATTTTTAATTCAGAAAATTCAAAGAATACCAATTGATACCAAATTTTCAGTAAAATACTACTGAAATTATTCAAAAATTTCAAATAATATCACTTTATATCTTTTCAAATTTAATCACTTAATTTAATTTTAATCATTTTGCATTTAAAATTCGTAAAAATCTCTCAAATTTATGTCAACATTGGAAATCTCTTAAAATTCATTACAATTTCTTGAAATTTCTAAAAACATCTTAAAATTTGACGAAATTCCTTCAAATTTGTTAATATTTTATGAAAACCATTAAATTTTTACTAATTGTTTTAAAATTCCTCAAAATTATTTAAAATCCTTTGAATTTCTCAAAAAACTTCTAAATTTTTTTAAATTTCCAAACATTTCTTACAATTTCCTAGAATCTTTCAAAATTCCAAAAAATCTCTAAGAATCCGTTGAAATATTTTTAAATTCCTAGAAACATCTTTAAATTCCTTAAAATTTTTTAAATCCTATAAAATGTCATCAAATTTTTTAAAATCTATGAAAATTCCATGAAATTCTTTATAAACAAAAACCTCCCAAATCCTTTAAAAATCAAAAATAATTTTTGAAATTTTTTTTAGGAATATTCAAATTCTTTAAAATCATTTTAAAAATATCAAAATTTCTCTAAATTACAAGCTACTTAAAATTCTTTATAAGATCCCTTAAAATTCTTGAAAACATTTTGAAATTCCATAAAATTCTACAAAATCTTTTCTAAATTATAAAAATCTCATGAAATCCTTAGTATTCTACGAGGAACAATAAAATTTCTTAAAATTACTTTAAAAAATCAAATTTACTGAAAATTCTTATAAGCTTTTTAAAATCCTTTAAAATTCCACAAGGAACTTTAAAATTCTTTGAATTTCCTAAGCTTTCTTAAAAATCTCTTAAAACCCAAAGAATGCCTGGAAATTCTTTATAATCGTCTAAAACCCTTGGAAAGTTTCTAAGATTTGTTAAATAAACTATAAAATCGATACATGCAATACTGACACGAGGTCACCCTGATTTTTCTAAAAAAAAAAGCTAATAAAAAACCGTTATTTGTTCCAGTGAATGAACAAGAGAAGATGCCTGGCCACCGTCAGCCTAAGTCTCTCGTAGACCTTAGTTTGGGGCGCGTGTGCCAACAACTCGACGGGACGTGCCGTCGTCTGCAGGTGCTGTCACAAGAGTCACCAGCAGCCCACGTCTTAGCCTTTGCAAGACAAACTATCAGACCCTACTACGTCAATGCTCTTACGGCCCAACTTCGCTCCCGAGTCATTGATGAGACCTCGAGAATGTTAGATGGACCTTCTACAGATGGATCCACCCTAATATCCGGACCCGCACCTCTATACCTTCACGCTCTTCTCTTAGGCCACGATATCAAGAAAATCAAGGTCAATCTTTGCTGCTACTACGGCTGCAGTCACCAAACTTCCCTCTTGAAGCTTCTAGTCAATGAGGGAGTTGGACTAGAGTCCCTGGAACTTGCTCGATCAGCTCTTCTCAGACTCGACTGCAAACTTCTTCGCACAGCTCTAACGAACATGAAGAATCTCCAGAGTCTGACTCTTCGAAACATAGCGAGTGACGCTGTTCTTCAAATAGTGGGTAAGGCTTGTCCCAAACTCAAGATCCTGGACGTCGCCTGTTCTCGACAAGTGACTGACACGGGTCTAAAACAGTTGCTGCTCCAAGTAGAGTTCAGGGACAGGACTCCAGACATTGTTGCGAGAGAAACGACCAGTTGGTCAAGACTGAAGACTCTCATATCCAAGGTCAAAGTGAGAAGCTCCCGGAAAGAGAGGAAGGAGAAGCAGAATATTTTTCTGGAATACTATGATCACAGGAATGCGTTGTGTGACACTCTAAAGGTTCTGAATGTCGCGAATACTGGAGTCACCAGTGCTGGAGTCCTATTAGCTTTGGAACATGTGCCAAGCTTGGAATCTCTGGCGGAATACAACCACATGGGAAGAGTAGTGGAGATTATGAACAAAGGAGTCTTGGATTTGAAGACTCCTTTCAATCTGACTCAGGCTAGAAGCTCGAGAACAACTCCA
The DNA here is from genome assembly GCA_900474275.1 of Synergus japonicus. Classification (NCBI taxonomy): domain Eukaryota; kingdom Metazoa; phylum Arthropoda; class Insecta; order Hymenoptera; family Cynipidae; genus Synergus; species Synergus japonicus. Next base: position 55,559 of record UCOH01004395.1, read on the forward strand.
AACAGATTGCAACTTCTTGCTGAGGCTTGTCCTCTCATTGAGAAGCTTCATATCTCCGAACCCCATCATCCTCCAGAGGCCTTGAAACTCTTTCCCTTTGTAACTGCTCTCAGCATTCATGGAATTCCTGCGCAGAAAGAGTGGCTAGTCGGCTTCTATGAATACCTTAGAACGAATGGAAGCAATCTGAGGAAATTGGACATCAGACTCGCTCAGAGTGAAGTTCCAGTGGATCTGGATCTGAAAGAGATCTTCTGGAGTTGTCCCAACTTGAGAACTTTGACTAAAGACGGATGCAATGTGATCTGGTCTGAGGGAGTTGATCCTCCGTTTCTGAAGTACTTGAGGAAGGTCCAGCTTGGAAGGACTGTGAGTGCAGCTACGATCATGAAGATTCTTTCTCTCGCTCCAGAGTTGACTGCTCTTCATATCCACAGTTGTTTTGACCTTTCAGACGAACACATTGAGAAGTTTCTCGAAGTTGATTCAAAACCGAGAGGAGGTCGGAAGTTTGAGAAGTGGGAAAACAGTCTTGTACAGAATCTCACCTGTTTTTATATCTACGAGGCTAGCAAAGTCTCAGCTTCATTGGTTCTGCACATGTTTAACAGTTGCAAAAGATTGAGAAGAATTGGCAATCTTGCGAATTGGGGATTGGATTGTGAGGGAGTCACAATGCTAAGAAGTGCATTTGCGAAGGAAAATCTTGACGTTGATCTGTGCCCTGGTTCACATTGGTTCTGGAGTAACTGCATACAATAGTATCGAGGCTAAGTGAGTGTCAAGTTTCGAAAAGTTGATTCGGTGATCAGTTTTCAGAGTGAGTTGATAACCAGTGAATTTGTGGATCAGTCTTTGGATTAACAGTAACTTGACGAAAGAACTGATATTTTAACATTCAGTTCCACTTCCAAATTGCAATTATTAATTAAAAAGTGTAACACTCTCCAAAAGAATTTGTAATCGTGTTTATGTGCTTCTGGTAGGATTTTAACACCAATTTACATAATTCTGAAACTAGTTCACTGGTAATATCTCACACAAAAATTGGAATTCAACTTTTCGTTGAATTTGCACACAGTTACAAAAGTAGTGGGACAAATCCGCTACGACCATGACATAATTGGCTGCCGTTCGATTAGACGCTGTCATTTTTTTGTTTCTCAATAGACTGCACATTTATCAGTATTAAAATTAAACACTACCGAATACTGAAGTTAGTAAATTCTCTGACTCGCAATTTTGCCATTTTTCTCTCTCGAGAAGCGTTTTTAAATAGTTTTATTATAAGAGTTTGATACCCGACGTGATTTTTTTCTTTATAGGAAGGGTGAACGTCGAGAATATTAGCAGCATACGTAAATTGTGATAAAAAAGAATAATTGACAATTTTGGAAAGAAATTGGTAAATTGTAATTTGATATTTACGTAACGAGTATTTCGTAACTCGTTTAAGCGATGAAGTAATTTTAAGATTATAATATTCTTAACTTGTAAGACGAAGCTATAAAGTGCATATTTCATTCTTACGAAGTTAAATCGTTTCATTTACATTTTAGGTAATAAAATTTTTCTTATGATCGATACATAGTTTATTATTTACTAGCATTAGTTAGTTTGTATTAAACTTTATCTGAGATCTTTCGTCAAAAGAATTTAAAAGAATAATTGGGTTGCAATGTCAGAATCTAGTCTAGTTTTATTCAATGGAATGAAAATATTTTTAAAAAATTTTTATTTATTGACTGGCAGAAATTTACCCAGCGTTGTCCGAAATTTTAAAAAGACTTCAAAGGATTGCAAAAGGTTTTAAGTATTGTGAGGACTTTTGCAGAATTTCAAGGATTTTTGTTTCAAATTGGAATTTCCAGAAATATTTAAGGATTTTATGTGATTTCGTGTAATTTTCAGGAATTTTAGAAACTTCAAGGGGACTTTAAGAGCTTTCAAGAAATTTTACGAGATTTCTAGAAATTTAAAGAGATTTTAATGAACTCCATGGAATTTTGAAATATTTCACATGACTTTAAGAAATTTAAAAAAGATTGTAAAAATTTCAGATAATTTACAAATATTTCATGGGATTTTATTTTATTTCTTCTATACTAGAATCAATTCCTTGAAATTCCTTAAAGTCACTTAAAATATGACGAAATCCCTTAAAATTCTTTGAACTTCCTTAGAATTAAATAAAATTCCTTAAAATATCTGGTAATTCCTTTGTCACTTAGAATCCCAGTCAATTCCGGATAAATTTCTGCTAGTAAGTAAATAGAAATAAAAAATATTCTTTGGAACTCTTTTATTTTGATATTCTTAATCTAATAAATATAAAAAATAAAAAAAAAAGCTTCGTCAGACTAGATGTTTGAAATTTCAACCTACTAAAAGAATTAAAGTAATTTCCAAATATCTCAAAAGTCGAATCAAAGAAATTGAAAGGAATTGAAAATTAAAGTAATTTTTCATTGACCAGAAAATTTTTTCTGGATATATGAAAATATTTAACAAAATTTAGGACTGACCTCTGAAAATCCATGCGATTGAAGAAGCAAACTGATGAGTTTCGTGTCAGTCTGGAAAATCTTGTAGGTCATGTGAAGTCGTTTAGCTGGTGATTCTTCCGGAGGCGTTGACAAAGCTGAGCATCTAAGGAGAAGAAAGTCAGTTTTTTAGAAACTGCAACATCGAATGTGACTTTCACATTTTTTATTCTATCGAGATATTATTTAACAAAGCTACATTTAGATATATATTATCGATTTATAAATGTGAAAAAATAAATCCCAATTATAATTTAATTTATGATTCTTCTGTATTTATGAATTTCAAATACCAGGATAGAGAAGAAATTTTTTTTCAATTAATTGCAACTGTAAGCTTCATAATTTAAGAAAATAAGACAGAAATATCTGAGAGTTGTGAGGAGAGTAAGTTGTTGATATCAATTCTGGGAATAAAGTAAGAAAAACAAATCTCTTATTCATGGAAGATCTAGAACTGCGATGACACAAGACACTGTAGACTATTATTCATGTATATGTAATGGAGTGATAGGAATAAAAAATCATAAAACGCGTACTTGAAGCGTAGAACAGACGACTTATTCCCAGTTGGTCCATTCAGTAGCCATTCGTTGCTTTGCGGACTTTTGTCCTTCGTTGTACTGAAAATAGAAGTTTTTAATTTATTAGATGGACGCTTGTCCTGAAAAAAAGGCCATTGAAACGAAAAAAACAAATTTACTCAGATAGAACGAAACCAATTTCATGCGCAGTTTACTTCTTTTTACTATAATTTAATTTATGTATTTTCTCGCATTAAATTACGAATAAAACGATTTTGCTTGTCGATTTTTATGACTGAGGCGTCACTGAAATTAGGAAATATAATTTAAAACCAGAATTTTTTTTCCAAACTTAAAAACTTCCAAAACTGTTTCATTCAATTTAAATAGCTCTAAAGTTTTTTCAACGTTATTTTTTAATATTATATTTATTTATTTATCTATTTTGTTGATAAGAAAATAATATTATGTAAAATAAATAATAAATATATTTTCCATTGTCAGTATAATAATTTTCAAGGTAGTTGTAAAATATCAAATAAAAAGGATATAGTGTAAAATATAAAATTTTAAATATAATCGTAGGCTGTAAAGCGAGGTGAGGATTTGCGGAAGCAAAATACTTTGCATATACTGAAGGCCTTGTGTGTCGAAATGCGGAAAGAAAAAGAATAGAACGTGAGCCGTAAATGTTGTACGAATCGCGTGCTCTGACTGTCATTTTCCCTTCTTGCTAGAGTTCTATACATATAATCTATATTCTATGTTTTTAAAAAATTTATACGCAGATCGCATAACAATGTACGTGAGAGTTGTTTTTAACAATAGCCGGTTCATTCAATCTTTTTGAATAAAAAGAAACGCTCGGAAATAAAATTATTAAATCTTCTGAAAAAACGAAATTTTTTCGAGCGATTTCTTATCAGCAAACGTGAGAAAGATAAATAAATCAAAAAATTATAATCAAGGGCGTTGGAACCGAGTGCGAAGCTCAAAATTCCATTCTCCATTTTACTCAACGAAAATTGTAGATAAATATTTTTTCGCTCTGTAGTACTAATCTTTTTCAAATATAAGACTGCGTACAGAGCGAAAAAATATTTAATTTCGATACTTTTGCATAAAATGAGAAATTTAAAATTTGCCTTCAAAATTCAATATTTTTATTTTAAAAAATATTTAAATTAGATATTTTTTTCGCTCCGTATGCATAATTCTATTTAAAAATTGATTAATTTTACAGAGGGAAAAAATTCCTTTAATATTAGTTGAGTAAAATGAAGATATCATAAAGATTTATGAAGAAATGATTTTTAGATGAGAATTTGGCTCCAAAACCCTGAAAGAAGAATAAAAGTATTAAAACCAGATAAAACTCTTTATTGTGATTTTAAACAGTTCTAAGTTAGAAAATTGTTTTTAATTTGCTGTAATTCTAAGCAGAGATATTAATTTAAAATAAAATTGTATACAGGTAATGAAATTTCAATATCTTGGTATAATCATTTTAAAATTATTTTGTGTAAAATTCAGAGCACACTAAAGTTCAATTTAATTGTGAATAAATTAAAAATCTGGAAATTACTTGTTTCTGGACTGTTATTATTTTTCATTAAAATAAATTATTTTCAAATTATTTCAAATTCCAAGTTTCTCTTGTCTCAAAATCTTTGCTGGAAGGTAGCGCCATCCTAATATCATTCGTCGGTAAAAAGGGAATCACAAAAAAATTTCTAATATTACAGAGCCCTACCATAAAAGGTGATATTTCTAATAATATGAAAAATATTAATAAAACATATTTAAAATAAAGATATTAATATAATTATTTATATTTTACAATATTTTAAGTTTATAAATATGATTAGATAAAAATATATATTTATTGAAATGTATAAATCTATAATAATAAAGTATAAAAAATATTTTTTGCTAAAATAGACCATTTCGAGTGGGAAAACTAAAGCTCTTATGGTAATTACCACATGCCCTTAAAAATAAAATAAGTTTTTTATTTTAAAATCCAGTTTATGATGGTTTTTTAAAATTTTGCCCATATTAGAAGACACAACCAGCATTTTAAAATACAAAGGAATGAAAAATTAAGATTCTTAATATAAAACAAACAATTTAAATAATTTTACTTTTTTCTTACCTATCTGTCTTGCCAGTGTGGGAACAATGGACAAAAGGTTCCAGAGCCTCTTCACTGCTATTTGATAACTGTGACATCCCCGAAAGACTAGAAGATGACATCAGTTCCTTTGGTCTTTTACCTTCCAGCTTTCCATTGGAACTGTTTTTTATTTGGGACAACATTATGTATCTGCAACAAGAATGAAAAAGTTTCATTAAAATATTATTTTATCACCACATTGAAATTATAAATATTAAATTAAGTAAATAAAAAATTGTTATCCAGAAAAAAGATTTTCTTATTCAAAAAAGACTTTGGAATTGAAACTGATCTAATAATTAAATATGGAGAGCAAAATGTTTCAACCTTCTTCTTCAATCAATACAAGATGACATTCTATTTATAATTTATGTAAGCGATACACTGTCTCATTATAAATAATAAATAAAAAAAATATCTTGACCACACCAAGTTTTGTAAATTTCAAGGGGATCGACTTTTCTGCGGGGTAAAATAATGATCAAAAGAGCAATCGACGTTTGATAGTAAGTCGGTCGGTCCGCTGAAAATAGAGTTTACGTTGGAAGTGAATCTTGCCTGCTGTACTTCGTACAAAATTCTCCCCTAGGGAAGGAACCCATTTTTTATTATTTCGTACATCGACCAATCGTAAAACGAATTCAACATTGATTTCCCGGTAGATGTACATTGCATACACGTAATATGAAAATAGTAGCTATATATCGGTCTAGCAATGTTAATCATAGTCAAATATTCATTCATTTGACTTGCTAAAGTCGGATTATAAAATAAAATACAAGACTGCAAACAGCAACGAGCCTCGGAATTCAAGTAGGCGATCATCGAGTGCATTATTCGATGTAAATATAGAGTCTGCGATAATTAATTACAACAAGGTATTAATTATTAATATACAATTTAAAGTTTCGAGTACGTATAAAATCTATTGTTCTGTGGAAGCTGAGAAAATAAATTTTGAAATTTTTTTGAGGAATATTCAAATTCTTTAGAATCATTTTAAAAATGTCGAAATTTGTTTAAATTACAAGCTTCTTAAAATTCCTTAAACTTAATCACTTAAAATATATAAAATATTAAAATCCTTTATAATTCCACGAATAACTTCAAAATCCTTTAAAATGCGTCAAAATCTAAAAATCGATTAAAATTTTGGATAATTTTACAAAATTGTTTAAAAGTCATAAAAATCTCTGAAAATTTCATGAAGTCCTTTAAAATTCCACTAAATTTTTGAAATATTATACAAATCTCTTGAAATTATTGGAAACTTATTGAAATCTCTTAAAATTCGCTGAAATTTTTTGCAATTCCTAGAAATACCTTTAAAATCCCATAAAATCTCCTAAATTTTTCTAAATCTATTAAAATTCAATGAAATCCTTTACAATTTTGTAAAACTCTTACGAATGATAATAAAATCTTTTGAAACTTTAAAATTCAATAAAGAACTTTGAAATTCCCGAAAATACTTTAAAATCTCTAAATAAAAATTCTTGGAAACAAAAACCTCACAAAATCTTTTGAAAATCAAAAATAATTTTTGAAATTTTTTTTAGGAATATTCAAATTCTTTAAAATCATTTTAAAAATACCCAAATTTCTCTAAATTACTAGCTTCTTAAAATTCTTTATAATCTCTTAAAATTCTTGAAAACATCTTAAAATTTCACAAAATTCCACAAAATCTTTTAAAAATCATAAAAATCTCATGAAATCCTTTAAAATTCCACTAAATCTTTTAAATATTACACAATCTCTTGTTATCCCTTTAAATTCCTATAAACCTCTTAAAATCTTTTTAAATTATTGAAAATCTCTTTATTATTAATCTCTTGATTATTGAAATCATTAGAAACCCAAATAATCTTAAAGAATCCCTGGAAATTCTTTATAATCCTTCGAAATCCTTGAAAATTTTCTAAAATCTGTTAACTAGGTATTAATATACATTCAAAGTTTCGAGTATACGTATAAAATCAATCATTGGAAGCTGAGCTTTCAAGATTGTAATAAGTTTGTAATTTGCAAATTAAAATATTTATCTTCTACAAAATGAGACAATGAAATTTTATTTTATTTGTTACGTGTTCAACACTCGTTCCACTAGGTACTAGAAAATAATAAAATGCTTAAGTAATACTTCTAAACACTTCTAAGAAAAGGCAGAGGCTTCCAATGAATAAACATTCAGGCAAAAGAAGTAAAATCGATCATTTAACAATTTTCAAATTGACCAACCAATAGGAAAACGAGTTAAAAAATATAAATATATATCCTTGAAAAATAATGAGAAATTGGCTATTTTTGCATATTTAGTTGCAATTCTATAAGAAAATTAGGACAGGAAGTATAAATAATTTCTTTTTTGCCTATATTCATTTGATTATTTCATAATTTGATTGTTGGAATATCTAGTAAACACGAAATGCCTGGCGCCATGTAATTATCGTGAGACTTGAAGTAAAAATAATTAACCATGGAATAATATACCATTTATCCCATTAAAAAGTACTTTTAATATCAAATTAACAAAATTTCTAATGACTGTATAAAAACTTAATATATTTTAAGTGTCAAATATATTTAAGTCACCTAAAATTGAAAAAAATAATAATAAATAAAAAACAATAATTGAAATAATATACGTTTTAAAAAACATGAAATTACCTACGAAAATCGAAACAATAGAAACTCTAAAACTTTCGAAGTGGGATGTCAACATTTTTTTTTGGAAAGCCGGTTTTTAACAGATCTGTGTACAAATTTTTTGTGAGTGCTGTAAACGTAAAATTCAAATTAATGAAAAAAATATGACAGAAAATTTCTTATAAAAAATAATTATTTGAAGACTAGAGACACGAACCGGAAATCTCAATATGGGAATGCCAACAGATTGGAGAAACGGAAGTCTTGTAGAAATATGTCTCGAAGAGTATGACTATCCATCAAAACGTCCCAAGCTTTCTGAAAATTTGATTCCTGATGAATATAAAATCGAAAAAAATCAAGAAATTCTAAATGAAAGAAATATCTCTTCATTGCCTACTGAAATTCTACTCGAAATACTCTCGCACTTGACTTGCAGAGATCTTTACACTGTGAAGAGGGTTAATACTTTTTTCGAACAACTAGTACGCGATCCAAAAATATGGACAGATTTCGAGGTAAAAATATTTGATTGAAGTTTCAGACGTCTAATAATCTGACGAACATTTTTATTTCATTTTTATTTTTGTTTTTTGCATATTTTGGATTAATAATTTATGAAAAAAATTGCGAAAATCATTTTATTTTCATTTATTGACTAGTAGAAATTTACCCAGCGTTGTCCGGGTTTTTCAGAAATTTCAAAGGATTTTATAGAGATTTTATTTTTTTATTTCATTTTAGGGAATTTCAAGATATCTTAAGAAACTTCAAAGGATTTTATTAGATTTTAAGTGACTTTAAGGAATTTCAATTTTCAAAAGAATTCAAGAGATTTAAAAAATTTGCAAATGATTTCAAAACAGTTTAAATGATTTTAAGAAATTTTAAGGAATTTTTATTATAATGTGGAATAAATCAAATAAAGTCCCTTAAAATTACTATAAAATTCTCTAAAATTTCTCCTAGTAAATAAATAAAACTTTTGGGTTTTAGGAAAATCACAAAAATCCTGTGAAATCCTTTAAAATTTCTCAAGGAACTTTAAAATTCCTTAAAATTCTTTGAATTCCCTAAGCTTTTAAATTCCTCAAAAAACTTCAAAATCTTTTAAAATTCCCAAACATCTCTTAAAATTTCCTACAACCCTTTAAAAATGCACAAAATTTTTTTTAAATCTCTAATTCCACGAGGAATTATAATATCTCTTCAAATACGTCAAAATCTCTTAAAATTTTTTAAATCTTATAAAATGTCATAAATTTTTTTAAATCTATTAAAATTCGATGAAATCCTTTTTAATTTCGTAATATCTCTTATGAATCACAATAAAATCTTGTGAAACTGTTTAAAATTCAATAAAAAACTTTGAAATTCCCTAAAATACATTAGAATCTCCAAATAAAAATTCTTGGAAATAAAAACCTCACAAAATCCTTTAAAAATCAAAAATAATTTTTGAAATTTTTTTGAGGAATATTCAAATTCTTTAAAATCATTTTAAAAATGTCAAAATTTCTTTAAATTACAAGCTCCTTAAAATTCTAGAAAACATCTTGAAATTCCACCACAAAATCTTTTATAAATCAAAAAAATCTCATGAAATCCTTCCAAATTCTACGAGGAATAATACAATTTCTTTAAATTACTTTAAAAATCAAATTTACTGAAAATTCTTACAAGCTTTTTAAAATCCTTCAACATTCTACAAGCAACTTTAAAATCTTTTAAATTTATTGAAAATCTCTCGAAATCACTAGAAACCCAAAGAATGTCTGGAAATTCTTTATAATCGTTTGAAACCCATGGAAAGTTTCTAAAATCTTTAAAATTCAATAAGGAAGTTTGAAATTCCCTAAAGTACATTAAAATCTCAAAATAAAAATTCTTGGAAACAAAAACCTCACAAAATCCTTCAAAAATCAAAAATAATTTTTGAAATTTTTTTTAGGAATATTCAAATCCTTTAAAATCATTTTAAAAATGTGAAAATTTCTTTTAATTACAAGCTCCTTAAAATTCTTTATAATCTCTTAAAATACATAAAGATCTTAGGAATAGTAGAAACTTTTTTTCTTTTTGTTATTATTCCAATAAATGTAAAAAAAAATCATCAGACTAGACGTCTGAAACTTCAACCCAATGTAAAAATAAATATTTAAAGGAGGTAAAAATCAAAATTTAAAGAAGAAGGAAAGATTGTAAATTGATATTTTCTTGAATTTGTAACTACTTATTAAAGCAAGTGCCTCTTTAGATAAATTGTGTGAAAATTGAGCACCTCTTTAAGGAAACCATTTGTCCTTTAAAATTTCTCAAGGAACTTTAAAATTCCTTAAAATTCTTTGAATTCCCTAAGCTTTTAAATTCCTCAAAAAACTTCAAAATCTTTTAAAATTCCCAAACATCTCTTAAAATTTCCTACAACCCTTTAAAAATGCACAAAATTTTTTTTAAATCTCTAGAAGTATTTCAAAATTCCACGAGGAATTATAATATCTCTTCAAATACGTCAAAATCTCTTAAAATTTTTTAAATCTTATAAAATGTCATAAATTTTTTTAAATCTATTAAAATTCCATGAAATCCTTTTTATTTTCGTAATATCTCTTATGAATCACAATAAAATCTTGTGAAACATCTTGAAATTCCACCACAAAATCTTTTACAAATCAAAAAAATCTTATGAAATCCTTCCAAATTCTACGAGGAACAATACAATTTCTTAAAATTACTTTAAAAATCAAATTTACTGAAAATTCTTACAAGCTTTTTAAAATCCTTAAACATTCCACAAGCAACTTTAATATCCCTCTAAATTCTTAGAAACCTCTTAAAATCTTTTACATTTTTTGAAAATCTCTCGAAATCACTAGAAACCCAAAGAATGCCTGGAAATTCTTTATAATCGTTTGAAACCCATGGAAAGTTTCTAAAATCTTTAAAATTCAATAAGGAAGTTTGAAATTCCCTAAAGTACATTAAAATCTCAAAATAAAAATAATTTTTGAAATTTTTTTTAGGAAAATTCAAATTCTTTAAAATCATTTTAAAAATGTCAAAATTTCTTTTAATTACAAGCTCCTTAAAATTCTTTATAATCTCTTAAAATACATAAAGATCTTAGGAATAGTAGAAACTTTTTTTTTTTTTGTTATTATTCCAATAAATGTAAAAAAAATCATCAGACTAGACGTCTGAAACTTCAACCCAATGTAAAAATAAATATTTAAAGCAGGTAAAAATCAAAATTTAAAGAAGGGGGAAAGATTGTAAATTGATATTTTCTTGAATTTGTAACTACTTATTAAAGCAAGTGCCTCTTCAGATAAATTGTGTGAAAATTGAGCACCCCTTTAAGGAAACAATTTGTCCTGATTCAGGTGAATTACAATGACATGAACACTGGAGACGTGATTGAGGAGCTTAAACGAATGCCTTTTCTGAAAAAGTTTAGCATCGAGTACAGGTCTGACACTGACGATATTCTGCGCCAACTCTCATTAACAAATAAGAATGTAGAAGAGCTCTCCATTTCAAATTGCACAGGTTCTGTTATTTGTAATTAGCGATTCTCAAGCGATAGGCTTACGGAAGTTTCTGCATTCAATTTCCGCCAGATAGGAGAACTCGTTGCATTTATAACAAAATTAATATCCTTCGGGAATATAAAGTGGCTCTAAAACAGATATAAAATAGATATAAAGTATGGCCATCAAAAACATAAGGAAATGAAACATAAAGTAGTAGATATAGGTCCAATAAAAAATTAAATTTCAATATAAAGTATATAAGAGCATTTTCATTTTTAAATGAAAAATTAATCGACTACCTAATTCATGAAAGAGATAGTAAAACTTAATTTAATGAAGCATTTAGTTACGGTTCTAGGAAAGAGAAAATTGAAATGACCAATTAGTAATTTTATCGAATGGATATTTAACGAATCAATTTTATTCAATTTAGGATCGACATCGAAGCTCTACTTGCGATCTTCGTATTTGATCCGAATATTAGAAAGACTCACTCGCCTTCATACTATCTACATTATTGGCAGTCGTTTCCGGGGTTTAAAATTTTTAAAGCTACTTGGCGATATGGGATCACGACTTAAAACTGCGTCCATACTGACAACTTGCACACAGTTTAGGTGATGATTGAGAATGATTTTATTAATTTTATGCAGCTTAAGTAATATAGGAATATATTCAGGGTGGCCACAAGATTTAATTTTTCCATTTTCCTGAATTTCTCCACTTTTCACTATTTTTCCTTGGCATTCAGACAAATTTCCCTGACAGAAAAGTATTCAAAATACGTGTAAATTTTCAATAATAATACTATTGAAATTTTTTTTAAATTTCGTATAATATCACTTTAAATCTTTTGAAATTTAAAATCACTTCACAACATTTAATATTCGTAAAAATCTCTTGAATTTATAAGAACTTTTGACAAGATCTCTTAAAATTCATTGGAATTTTTTGAAATTCCTAGAAACATCTTAAAATTCCTTAAAATCTTTTGAAAAACATTAAATTCAACGAAGAACTTCAAAATCTTTTAAAATTCCTAAAAATCTCTTGAAATTTACTGTAATCCTTCAAATCCATAAAAAATTTTCAGAATTTCTTAAAATGTACACAATATTTACAATTCCATGAAATCCTTTACAATTATTTCAAAAAATCGTTTAAAAATCATAAAAATCTCGCGAAATTCTTGAAAATTCCCTAAAGTGCATTAAAATCTCTAACAAAAACTCTTCAAATAAAAAATCTCACAAAATCTTTTAAAAATCGAAATTGACTTGAAATTTTTAGAAATTCTATGGGGACTATTAAAATTCTTTAAAAGCATTTTTAAAATGTCAAAATTACTTACAATTTTTACAAGGTTGTTAAAATCCTTAAGAATTCCACGAAAAACGTTAAAAACCCTTAAAATACGTAAAGATTTGTAAAATCCTTTAAAATCCACGAGGAAAATTTATATTCTTTAAAATCACTTTAAAATAATTGAAATTTCTTAAAATTCTTACAAGTTTCATAAATTCCTTTATAATTCCGCGAAAAATGTTTAAATCCCTCAAAAATTTTCAGTAAAACTACTATTAAAATTATTCACAAATTTCTTAAAATTATATAATTATTTCTCTTAAAATTCATTGAAATTTCTTGAAATTCCTAGGTAAATCTTAAAATTCGACGAAATTTCTTCAAATTTGTTAATATTTCATGAAAACCCTTAAATTTACACTACTTTTTTTGAAATTCCTCAAAATCATTTCAAACCCTTTAAATACCTCAAAAAACCTCAAAATCTTTTAAAATTCCTAAACATTTCTTAAAATTTCCTACAATCTTTCAAAATTCCACAAGGAAGTTTAATATCTCTTAAAATGCGTGAAAATTAAAAAAAAAAAAAAATTATTGGAAACTTATTGAAATTCCTTAAAATCGAGCTTCAAATTCGTTGAAATATTTTGAAATTCCTAAGAACAATGTTTAATTCCCTAAAATTGATAAAATCCTATAAAATGTCATAAATTTCTTTAAATCTATTAAAACTCCATGACATCCTTTTTAATTTCGTAATATCGTTTATGAATCACAATAAAATCTTCTGAAACTGTTTAAAATTCCATAAAAAACTTTGAAATTCCCTAAAATACATTAAAATCTCTAAATAAAAATTCTTGGAAACAAAAACCTCTCAAAATCCTTTAAAAATCAAAAATAATTTTTGAAATTTTTTTGTGGTATATTGAAATTTTTTAAAATCATTTTAAAACTATCAAAATTTCTTTAAATTATTGGAAACCTATTGAAATCCTTTAAAATTCCACAAGAATTCCACGAGAATATTTATAATACTTAAAATTTCTTGAAACTCTTCCAAGTTTCTTAAATTCCTTTATAATTCCACGAAAAACTTTTAAATCCCTTAAAATACGTAAAAAACTTTTATAATTTTTGAAAACTTTTCAAAATTTCCTCCATTCTACAAAATCTTTTCAAAATCATAAAAATCTCTTGAACATTCTTATAAGTTGTTTAAAATCTTTTAAAATTCCACTAATTGAAATATTATACAAATCTCTTGTAATCACTTAAAATTCTTAAAAACCTCTTAAAATCTTTTACAAATTTTGAAAATCTCTTGAAATATAGCCACCCTGATATTTTTCTTCTGTAAATTAAATAACTAATTTTTTCTTATTAAATAAAGGGCATATGTGAATTTTGCCAAGCACATAACTGAAAAAGACCGTCAACTCTTGTATGATATGTGTATGTCTGCCAAGAATTGGGCACCTTTACATTATTTAATGGTGGAACGTCGAAACGCACCTCATAATATTTTTATCAGTTATCTCTATAGTGATTTCGTAACTCTGGAAATAAATCCACAAAAAGGGACACAAACAGAAACCTCTGATCAAACGTAAATAAAAACATTCATTCACTTTTCATCCTTCAATTTAATTCATCATTCTAGTGTGAAAGTTTTGTCGTTTTTCATAAAAAAAGTGTATAAATTGTAAATACCGCAAAGTAATTTGTATATAAAATACATAAAGTGTTCAAAGCTCCCAGGGTTCGATGTCCCATAAACACTGAAAAATTGGGATATAAAAAAAAATTACCTCAAATCTACAGTTGATGTCATTTAAAAACAAATAAATATATTTCACAGTTATTTATTCATATATTCTGCGTGAAGAATATTCGCACTTTAAACGAAAATCAATATTTTTGGCATCAAAGCTCGAATATATATTGTAATTTTATTGGTATTTTTATAGTGTTGACTTGAGAAAGTGGTACAATAAATAATTTATTACAGTCCTAGCTGACTGAGTAGATATAATTTAAATAGGCTTGACAAAAAATTGGTGCTCACGAAAAGTCGAGTTTCTAATGTATATTTAAGCATGGAACGGCAGAGAAGAGGAAAGTAGAGCGGCTCGGCCGATTCCAAGTAGGCTTCTATTCAATAATGTAACTCATATTCAAGGTGGAAAGAATCATTCTCAAGTTACTTTATAAAATATACATTTTATGCACACATCACAGACGGAGATAACTCATGCTTTCCACTTTACCAAACTCTCTGCCGGAACTCTACCAAAATTCTATTTCCGGACCCTAATCAACCCGTGTAGAAATTTCGATAGGGATCTAGTGGGGGCCTCACTAGTTTTCTCTTTTTTTATTCGGGCCCTGATGGGGAAAACTAATCAGGCCCTGATAGGGAAAACTAGTCGGGCCCTAATGAGGAAAACTAGTCTGGCCCTAATTGGGAAAACTAGTCGGAGCCCCAGCTAGATAGTAAAGCTTTTGTCAGTTAGGACCCGATTAGATGTTCTAGTAGGGACCTCGTGGGCTCGCCCTACCACAACCCTATCAAAGAAAGGGCCCTGCTGTGGCCCTAATCAGGTCCCCACGATATACATTTTTTATTATAAATATATATAGTTATGCATTTGGGATGATTTGAAATAGAAATGCTCAAAGTTCGTAAGAAATTTCCCACTAGTGCCAGACAGGGCCCTGATTAGTTTTTTCTAGACTAGAACTTCTAGTCTGGGCTACGCTAGAACCTTACTTTAAATGGGGAAAGATAGGAAAATTTCTACAAATTGAGTATGAAAAGCTTTTTAAAAATGACAAATTCCTATTTTTGCATAAATTATGTAAAAATTAAGAATCTAGAAGTAAGGTAATAATGCAAACAGTCGATAAGTTTATAAAATTGATATCGGTATAGCATTGTTACTTATTACCAGTTATCGATGAATCGTAGTATGTATGTAATTTTTAGTTATAACTGTAACTAGGGCAAGCTGCAAGCATATACCACAAATAATAGCTTCGCTTCTCGTTTGCAGGTTGTTCAAGTATTTCACTTTCAATCATAAATCTTACCAAATGATGATTGAATATGAATGAATAGTTCTGAACGCTCAAAAAGAAATTTCGTGTAGAAATCTCCCTATCTTTCCCCAGTTAAAGTAGGGTTCTAGCATGGCCCGGACTAGAAGTTCTAGTCTAGAAAACACTAATCAGGGCCCTGCCTGGCGCTAGAGGGAAATTTCTTACGAATTTTGAGCATTTCTACATCAATTCGTCCCAAATACATAACTGTATAGGTTTATAATTAAAAATATATCGTGGGGTCCTGATTAGGGCCACAGCAGGGCCCTTTTTTGATAGGACTGTGGAAGAGCGATTACCATCAGGCCCTTACTAGAACATCTAGTCGGGGCCTAACTGATACAAGTGTTTCTATCTAGTTGGGGCCTTGACTAGTTTTCCCAATTAGGGCCAGACTAGTTTTCCTCATTAGGGCCCGACTAGCTTTCCTAATCAGGGCCAGACTAGTTTTCCTAATCAGGGATGTACATCACACTCAACAAAATCATAAAAGTGACTTAAAACTGACTTAAAACAAATTGTTTCCAATCATCTCAGCAAAAATATGATGTATCGTGATTGCTGGGCAATTAGCCTGGCTAGAAACTCAAAATACATTAGAGCGTCGAGTTCGAAAATTGACTGAGAATTAATTCATTTGCCACGTAACCGAATCAAGGCGGAAACGATGCTAACGACACGCGAAGGAGAATACATTCTACCTATTCGTGAGTGGATTACGTGCATGCGGTTAGACGTATAAGTATGGAAATTGATATCGCACGATCTACCTCTGTCTGCGACTTCAAAGAAATTAAAAAGAAACATAAAGGCTTAATTTGTATTTCTAAAAAAAAAACAAAAGGAACATTTTCATCATTTTTTGCCAAATTATACCATAGCAAAAATAACAAAATGTTTTTGATTTAATAAAAAGTTTTTCCGGGTGCAGAACGAAGATCGGGCTATAAATATTTACACGAGATAATAAAAGTTTATGAAAGTTATGAAAACTTGCATGATACACGCAATGTTAAAGAGTCTCACTTAATTACGAACTTGTGGGTTGTTTCAGTAACAGAAAATGAAGTTTAGAGCTTTCGACTAAAGTGTTTTAGAGTTTAATCAATTAAACGAAACACAGGAATAGGAAACGAAATATTTAACAAACGACAATTACTTTCGGCGTTAACAATGAGTATACTTAACGGAAATGAATCTTTTCATTTCAGTAGATGGGGTGTCTGTTTCTTTGGTTACTGCTTAATAGTTATTTTCTCTAACCACGAAACAAAATTGCTTTTCTCATTACTTTACAGAAAGACGTTTTTGTTTGGATTTTAATTATTTTCTATTTATTATTTTATTTTTTATTTATTTATTTTTTTTAAAGACGATTTTATTTGGCAATGTATTATTTTTTCGAATAATATGTTGTATAATTTATCAATAAATTACAGGGTGGCCACAAAAATCGTAAAAATCTCTCAAAATTATAACAACATTGAAAATCTCTCAAAACTCATTGAAATTTTTTGAAATTTCGAGAAACATCTTAAAATTCTATGAAATTCCTTCAAATTTGTTAATATTTCATGAAAAACCCTAAATTTTCAATACTTGTTTTAAAATTCCTCAAAATCACTTCAAATCTTTAAATTTCTCAAAAAACTTCAACATTTTTAAAAATTCCCAAACATCTCTTCAAATTTCTTACAATCCTTCAAAACTTCACAAAATCTTTTAAAAATCTCTAGAAATATTTCAAAATTCCTCGTGGAACTTTAATATCTCTTAAAATTATTGGAAACCTACTGAAATTCCCTAAAATACATTAAAATAACTAAATAAAAATTCTTGGAAACAAAAACCTCCCAAATCCTTTAAAAAATCAAAAGTAATTTTTGACATTTCTTTAAGGAATATTTAAATATATTAAAAATATTTGAAACATGTAAACATTTCTTTAAATTACTAACTTCTTAAAACTCTTTACAATCTCTTCAAATACGTAAATATCTTAAAATTCTTAAAAACATCTTGAAATTCCATGAAATTCTACAAAATATTTTATAAATTATAAAAATATTCAAAATTTCAATCAAATCCCTTAAGGCCATTTAAGTCTTACCCCATGATCCCTACCTTACCGACATTTTTTTCTCTGCAACGATATTTCTATATTTATTGAAATATCAAGTTAAAAATTTCTAAAATTAAAGCTAAAGCATTAAGGTACATTTTTCTGGTCCTAAATATTGACATTTATAAGAAAAAATTAATTCAAAAGATTTTTTTTATTTTTACAAAAATTGAAGACCAGATAAACATACATTAGTATATTTTCTTTAATTTTAGAAATTTTCAATTTGATATGTCAATAAATGTACAAGTAAGGTTGCAGAGAAAAAAATGTCGGTAAGGTAGGGATCGAGTAATCTTACATGGCCTTAAAATCACTTTCAAAAACTCATAATTTCGTAAAATTCTTACAAGCCTTTTAAATTCCATTAAAATACGTAAAAATCTCTTCCAATTTTTTATTTCACAAAATCTTTTTAAAAATCATAAAAATCTTATGAAATTCTTTAAAATTCTACGCGGAACAATAAAATCTCTTAAAATTACTTTAAAAAATCAAATTACAACAACAATACGTAAGGATTTGTTAACATTCTTGAAAACCTCTAGAAATTCCAAAAAATTCTACAAAATCTTCTATAATTTATAAAAATCTTGTGAGATTCTTTAAAATTTCAATCAAATCCCCTAAATTCACTTAAAAAAATCAAAATTCTCTAAAATTACACAAGTATATTTTTAATAATTAAAATTTCTTAAAACTCTTCCAAGTTTCTTAAAATCCTTTATAATTCCATGAAAATCTTTTAAATCCTTTAAAATACGTAAAAATCTAATAATCTCTTAAAATTTTGTAAAATTTCACAAAATCTTTTGAAAGTCATAAAAATCTCTTAAAATTCCAGTAAATCTTTTAAATATTATACAAACTCTTGCAATCCCTTTAAATTCCTAGAAACCTCTTGAAATCTTTTAAATTTATTGAAAATCTGAAATCATTAGAAACCCAAAGAATCTCAAAAAATGTCTGGAAATTCTTTATAATCTTTCGAAATCCTTGGAAAGTTTCTAAAATCTGTTAAATGAACTATAAAATCTATATAATATGCAATTCAACAAAAAAAACATAGTTAGCATAAACATCAATAATTTCTATTTTCCCTGACAACTACTCGCATTTCCCTGGCATTTCCCTGACAAATTTTTCTATCCTGACTTCCCTGACATGTGGCCACCTTGAATAAAATTATATACAGAAAATGAATATCTCATGTAATCAATAAAAAAAATTCTTAAAAATGAAAATTGGTTAATTACCCTTATTTTACCAGTGTAAAGATCTATTAGATCCTAATCACAGATCCTATGATGAATAGCTTCTCAGTTATGACTAGTTCTCTACATTGTATGTGAGAGTTAAGTGAAATGAAAAGTGTTCACACCAACGTAACATAATAGCGTAATACGTCCTGATTTAAACCTTCAGTACCTACATTATGACTAGCTTGAACATTCACCTACTTACAGGTAGGTATACTGATCAGGTAGATAGCTTCTAATCGCAATCAACGAGCCAATCAGCCTTCTGGTTTTGTTGTACATGCAATGCTCGTATAACTCATAGCACGGATATAAAAGTGGAGGCGTTGATTATAGATATATTGAAATCTAGCAACCGAACCTCCTCTTAAAGAAAAATTACCTCTTGTAATCTTGTATAAAGTTGTGATAATAAAATGATAAGATAGTCATTATAAACTCTAAAAAAATAAAAAAAATGCTTAAAGTTGTTACATCTTCAAATTGGTTTGCCCTAAATTCACCCTAATTTGTATATGGATTCAAATGCAACTTAATTCAATTTTAATGCCATTTAATTAAATCTTAATGCCATTTAATTCAATTTTAATTCAATTTAATTCACATTTAATGCCATTTAATCGAATTTTAATGCAGTTAAATTTCGCTGAAAGAAAGAAAGAGGAACTATAATCACTAAAATGCAATATTGTACCTCTGGACCGATAAATTTCCTTCGCTTCCTGACTCTGACATCGCGTGATCAAATGCAGATATATACCCTATATAAGAAATCTCTTATATGTATAAACTGCTCTGAGACTATAAGGTGTATGAAATCGATTGAAACAAGCAGTGGAGTGTTTTAGTTTAGCTAATCGGTGCTCTTCGCTGTTCAGTTCGAAGACCTCGTTATGTAACTAACGCCAGTCATTTTTCCGGGCATGTCCAGTCTTTGAGCTGACAAATGACCCTACCATCAACTCTACTACTATGTTATTCATCCAAGCTATTCGAGGCACAGAGGAAATACCTGTTGGCGGATTCATGAATGAAGAAAGCTTCTTGGCACGTGGGTGTGATCGAGAGTCAACAATTTGCATAGATAACACTCATTAAGATTCAAATTGCTCAATAATCATGCCCTATCGAATAATCGATCTATTCAATTTTCCGAAGCACTTTTAAAGGGCTAGATTCCATTATGAGGATTAGTTTTTGCTACATTTGTTTCAATCAATTTTTTTTAATCTGACTAATTGATACTAAAAGCCAGGATATATATATATATGATGAGTATTGATACAGGTATTACGTAATCATTGTGATCAGAATAAATAATAAACTAGGATGCAAAACGGAAACAAATCGGATTTAATGGCAGGCGAAAGAACCATATTAAAGGGTAAATCCATGGTTGGCTAAACGGGGCTTTCTGCGTGACATACCTTATGCGGAAATATTATTTAAATTCTGTTTGCGGTACCTGGCGATGATACGAGTTACGACACGCCGTGACCGGTAGTAACAATGAAGTTGGAGAGAAAACGGGTTTCCTGTTTAACTATTATCATCTATATATAATATATAGGTAATAGGTATTAAACCATGTTAAGTTTCCGAACATTTGTTTTTATTTTTAGTCGAATACGCGAAGCAAAAAGAGAAGAATATTCGTAGCGATAATTATTGGAGTTTCAAAATGTGGGTTAATACACCTACTTTTTGGTTTTCAAGTCGATTTTCTGATTTTTTAGGGTGATTTCCATAGGGGGTGGGTTTTAGGGGTGGGACCGAGAATTTTCTCCTTCTCTATTATATTGGAGATCGATAAAGAGAATTTTCCACGTTTAAAACTCAGCTAAAAGTCACCTCCTTTCTGGTTTTCAAGTCGATTTTCTGATTTTTTAGGGTGATTTCCATAGGGGGTGGGTTTTAGGGGTGGGACCGAGAATTTTCACTTTCTCTATTATATTGGAGATCGATAAAGAGAATTTTCCACGTTTAAAAATCAGCTAAAAGTCACCTCCTTTTTGGTTTTCAAGTCGCTTTTCTGATTTTTTAGGGTGATTTCCATAGGGGGTGGGTTTTAGGGGTGAGACCGAGAGTTTTCACCTTCTCTATTATATTGGGGATCAACAAAGAGAATTTTCCACATTTAAAAATCCGCTAAAAGTTACCTCCTTTTTGGTTTTCAAGTAGATTTTCTGATTTTTTAGGGTGATTTCCATAGGGGGTGGGTTTTAGGGGTGAGACCGAGAGTTTTCACCATCTCTATTATATTGGGGATCCATAAAGAGAATTTTCCACGCTTAAAAATCCACTAAACTTTACCTCATTTATATGTTGTTCATACGGGGTGGTTTTTTCGGATGAGACCGAATTGCGCGAATAGCACGAATGAATTCTCTGGCAAAAATTTTGCAATTCGGGCGCCATTTTGAAGCTTCTAATTGTTCAAAATGACTTGATAACCTCACTTTCTTTAAGTCCAGACATCGCCTCAACGATCTAGACCGGTTTTAGATCGCAAAAAATTATTTTTTGTTCGGAAAATGCAGTTTGAAACAAAAAAAAAGACGATTTTCCAAGTCATTTTTTCTTAAATCGAGTTTTCCAAGATTCACAGGCTGGGAATCAGCTTGGAACCGGTCTAGATCGTTGACGCGATGTCTGGACTTAAGGAAAGTGAGGTTATCAAGTCATTTTGAACTAATAGAACCCTCACAATGGCGCCCGAATTGAAAACCTTCGCCAGAAAATTCATGAAGGCCATTCGGGCGCCATTGTGAGGATTCTATTTGTCCAAAATGACTTGATAACC